>APFE031518020.1:89585-102568 GCA_000404065.3 Pinus taeda
AAAAAAGATTTTTAGTAAATTATGTTGCGGGCAATAGATTTCCAAAAAAGCATCGTTTAGGGCCTCAAAACGGCTCCAAAAGTTTAGGACCCGAAAAACTACTAAAAATAGTAAATTGTGCTACAATTAAGGAAGCTAAAAAAACTGAAAGAAGCAATGGTGGGGGTCCAAGTGGAATTGGCGGGTGGCCACCAATATCCACCTGGATCACTACATCACTAGCTTTGTTGATCCATATCTTGACATGGTCTTTCTTGCTACTCTTGAAATGGTTGCACATTTACCTCCTCGATTATTGGCCACACATGTACAACCATGATGATTTTCTTGACTCTAGAAATCACATGCCTCAGTCTAATGGTGTGAAGGTTATTCACTCTGCCTGGCATTCCAACTTTTCTTTTTTCTTCATAGGTTTGGGAGGCTCGTTACACTTGACAACACTCCTCGTCATTTCTCTCCCTCAACAACTTCATCTCCTTTATCAGACTTCAATCCCACTTTTGTGGGGCCTGTTGTCCTTGTTTTCCAATCTTAGCTCCTCCACCACCTTCGTTATCAGTAGGTTGTGGTTGATCCTCGAGCCTTTCTTCTTCAATGGGTGTTCTCACATAGTGCATACCTTTGGTACAATGGAGATCCCTAAACACAAGCTTCTCTTCATCATCTCTCCATGTTGCACTATGCTTCTTACCTCCAATTAGTAATCATCTATTGCACTCAGCTCATCTTGCTCTAATACTAACTGTTAGGATCACAAAACACTAAGAGAAGGGGTGGTTTCTAAAGATGTTGTTGCTTGGGATCCCATTGGTCACCGGGATAAATTTACTTGGAGTCTTTCTGCCTTTAAATACGTTATATTCCACATGAATACCATGGGAAAAACAATGGGTTCTCATAAACCTAGAGCTTGAAAACCATTGGTAACTTGACTGAGTCAAGTTTACCCGAACCACCCTAACACACCAACGTGAGATTTTGCACACTCTATTAGTCATGGTTGTCTAGTCGTTTCATCATGCTTCTTCGTGGATTTCATCTAGTGAGTTTTTGTTTATGTTCCTCCCAGTTTTTCACCTTTACATGACCACTCTTTTGTGTTCTTTGATTTTCCTGTCTTCCGCTCTGAGCTGCTTTGGTCCTTCTTAGCACACGCTGCAAGGATGGCTCGATGTAGCCTCTCTACAGTCAAGTCTACATTCACATAATCAAAGAACGAGATAAATGATATTCGTTCCTCCTTGCAAACCATGAAAATTTGGTTGGCTAATTTAGAAGTATGCCTAGGAACTATGATGGACATCCTAGTCCAAAGCAAAGAATTCATCAGACAAATTCAAGATGAGATCGATGCAATATGTACCTAGCTCTTGGAATTCAGCAATGGATGACATCAAGGTTTCGTGCATTGTCAATCTTCTAGTAATTTTAGCTCCTCTCCAACAAATACAGTGAACGACACCCTCCAAAACCTCGATGCAATCATTCTAAAAGGATTTTTTGTACATCCTAAGTTCACTAGTTATTCTCCTCATACAAATCCCTAGTTAATATTTTGCTTTTGTAATTTTGTGCTTGAAGTTTTCCTTCAACTCTATATTACAAGAATATTTGTATATTTTTTTAGTCCTCTAATTCCATATAAGCTAGATAATATTATAGAGTTTATGATTTAGGAGTGGTCCTTTCAAATCTCTATTTCATACTTTTATAACATCTTTTAAGTGCATGTTTGCTAAATCAATATGTATTCCTTTATATATATATATATATATATATATATAGTGTGTGTGTGTGGGGGGTGGGTTTAATGGTTAAGAGTATGTGTTTCCTCCTAAGAGGTCACAAGTTCAAAACTAGAGGGGTGGAGTATGTATGTCTTCATAGACTTAGCAGTGACTTAGCAGTGAAATCGTTACGCAAAGGTAGGTCTCTTGTCCCATGAACAAAAAGATCTCATACACCAATTTGATATGTAACCATGACCTTAAAATTGAATATATAAATATATATGAATTAGTAATTTAATGTTTAAACAAAATTTAAAGTATTTTTAAAAATTACCTTTTATTATTATTTAAATATAATATTTATGAAAAAAAATCATTTTTCAATTATTCTTCGAAGTAAGAGATCTTATTAGAGGTGTCTTTTCTTGGGTACCTGTTAAAATACGATTAATGTTGACTATGGCATCAATACCAATACACTAAAAATTTATAGTAATTTTCGTGTATTTGATTATAATATTTTTTTTTGAATGATTATCGATATTTTTAAGAGATAAGTAGACACAGATAAGCTGACTTTATATATATAAAAATAAATAAAGACTTTTGTATATGTATTTTTTTTTTTACTAGTAGGTGGTTTAAGGGATAGTTTAAATTGTTGGATGATATAATTTTTTTATTTGTTTTACGAGAGTGTGAGTATATTTGATTATTGAAATTATTGGTTATTATTAGGTAGAGTTGGTTTTTTATATAGAGAATTTTTTATAGTTTGTAGGAGGTTGTTGAGGTTTAGTTGGCTCGGGAGATTTTTTATAATTAGTTAGCTTCCTAAATTGGTGTGTGGTTGGGACATTCACTCAACTGAGAGATTGCATGTTCAAGATAGTTTTTCTATCTTGATACATAACTTAATGTATTTATATTTGTATTATTACTTTTTATTTTATTTTTTTTTACTAGAGGAATTAGTCACTCGCTTGGTCTCATACTCACGTGACACATTGTTGATTATGAACAATGCCACTATAACTCTAGGTTAACCACGTCACCCCCAACATGCGACCCATGGATAAATTAGAGAGATTTGAACCTCGAATGTCATGGTACATAACACTTCATTATCATGGTGGTTGTTAATTGAGTCGCCCCCTGCGGGCTTGTATTATTACATTGTTAATATAGATCACTCGACCGATTTTTGTGTGTGTAATAAAATATGCTCTTCATATCTTAACATGGTATTAGTGCAATTTTGGGCTTGTCTTCCTCATAGGAGGGCTCAGGATATGTAAGGAGAGTAGAGTAGTGCGTTTTGTATCCTTGGTTTGTCTGTGAAGGGAACTAATCTACTATGTTTGTAGTTGGTTTTTCCATTGCTTAATGAGGAGATTGAAACAATTAATATTTTTTAGATATGCTTAGGAAAGGGTCAATTGGTGGAATGGTCATAAGGTCAATATGTGGGCTCAACACCTAGGCAACCTACAAATGTTTTAATGGTTTCCATAACCCGAGTGCTTCCAATTTTTTGAAGAGCAGAAGAAGTGCAGACATTTGTAGATCATTGTCCAAGGTTGTATGAGACATATTGTGTTGTTGGTGAAATAAAATGAAGATTGTGCTTTATCTCTCCACTAGTGTGCAAAGAAAACAAGGGAGAAGATACCAAAAGAAGGGAGAAAGTGTGTAGAAGGAATTTCATTGCTTCCAACCATGGATTATCTAGAGTTAGATGCAATTATGCAAAGAAGAATGCAAGAGATAATGGCACAATGAAGTCTTGGCAACCAACAGAGTGTCGAGCAACAACAAGCACAAGAGGAACAAAAGAGGGAAGCAAATGAAAAGAGACAAATGATGTTAAGCCAAATTCTCTCTTTTGAAGTTGGAGAGTGAATTGCCAAGATTACCTTAGTGAAACCTTATAAGACCATCTTAGTCAAGAATTACATAAACATGTCTATGAATAAAGGGATGTGATGGTGAATGGGCTAAGTAATGCTCTGCCAATGATGTTTAAGGAGTTTGAATTAGAGTGAAAGGATTTGATTGAGGATTCCTTAAGGAAATGAGTTCTACCTATGTGTTTTACTCCCTGAACTATTTGTCAAGTTGTGCATTGTGAGTCTTGATTGGCAGTGCAAAGAATGTAAGATTGAGATGGATAAATCCTATATCCATACTACTTTTCTAAACAATTGGTGAATATAGAAGGTGGCACCCATGTATCTCGATAGATAGAAGTAGATCCATAGGATGGCCAATTACTCAGTCTTCATGGTCGAATTGATGTTAGGCCCTAGAGTACAATAGGTTCCAAGTAAATCTAAGTTATCGGTGTTACTTTGGTTTCCAATTGGTACATGATGAAAAGTCTTTAGGTGAAGAGAGGAGCATGATTTTTTTTTTTTAGGTGGAAGCGAGTTGCATTATTCTCGCTTGAAAACCAAGTGTTGATTACAGGTTGAATTATTTGAGTGGAATGACAACATTACAACAGGGAGGACAAAGAGGTCTTTGATACAATAAATATTTCTTTGCTGCTTGGTCCAAGGAAGCATAGGACATTGCCCGTGGAAATGTTATGGTAGTAAAGGACATTGGTTGCGGCAACAACAATTAAAATTGGATGATGGTAGACAAACTATGTTAAAATTGTGTGAGGTGTCGAACAATAATAAACCCATGACCATATTGTAATGTGATCCACATGTTATATTTATAACAAGTCTATAGTGTCATGTTTAAGTTCATGTAGTGCTCCATGAAAATGTTTGAGTTTTCACTTGGTATCTCCATGAGATGGAGTGTGTTGTACCCATATCTATGTTACATGAAGAGGGGGTATTGTTGTAAGACCCAGAGAGGCATGCATACCCCTTTATCATATGTCCATGACAATGACTTGATAGTTTGTCTGTTTTATTTCAATAGCCTCTGTAAGGAGGAGTCCTTTAACAATTGGTGGAGTGGGCAATGTGTTAGTTGGATGTTTTATGAGTGGACCATATTTTTGGTTGTAGACTCTAGGAGGTGAAGTTTTATATGCAGGAGGAGTTCATCAAGAAGTTGAATGTACCATGTACATGTGGGAGCATTCTAGTAGATCAGTGATTGCAACAATTAGAGTCACATGCATTCTAATGGAAGGTTGTTTCTTTATATGTGTCGAGATGTAGGGGAGTAGACATTATTGCACACACAAAATGGTGTTTAGTGCTTACATTAACAATATAAAAGCATAAATATAAATACATCAAGTTATATCTCAAGATAAACATACTATCTTGGATACACAATCCTTTAGTTGAACAAATATCTCAACCACGCACCAATCTAGGAAACTAACTAGTTGGAGAGAATCTCTCACATCCAACTAGGTCTCAACAACCTCCTAAATAATAGGAACAAACTCCTTCTAGTAGAGACTAGAACTCTACCTAATAATGACTAATAATCTCAATAATTAAATATGATCACATACACATAAGACAAGTAGGAGTTAAATACTCCAACATAACTAGGTGTTGCCAATGTTGATGGGCATATATCTAGTTCCATCAAAGTAGATGTCTAGTTCAAGTCCCCTTATATGCGGACTACTTCATGCCAATAAGTTTACTAGAAATACCATTCACAAACGTGGAGAAACATTCCTTAAATTTCTTTACAAATTTTTTTCCAAAAAAAGATACTATCCAATTAACTATTCCATTCATAATTTTAAAGACATCGACATAAACAAGATAAAATTATTCCTAATATAAAATGTTGAAATAATATTAAATTATAAAAATATAGATAATAAATATTTATTCATAAATATTGATAAACCCTTTTGCATGGGCACAAACAGAATTGAAAGCAAATGATTGATTTAATTATTAAATCAAGAATTCAATGAATATCAAAAGTAAAGTAAGGAAAAGAAAACATGTACTCTCATTTAGAACAAGAGAGCAACTTAAAGTAACAATATTCATCTATCCTCTTATTGACAACATATGTAACCACCAATGAGTGATCAAAAATTTGAAAATACTCGGTGTTTTGTGAACTTTTAAACATGCAGATGATTAAATGGGATTTAAAAAAAACAACAACAACCTAGTGTTGTAGTTGTAATAGTTGAAGTAGTTGATAAACTTTTGCTGCAGAAAAATATGTTTTGCATCTTGGTATGGTATCTATTAGATAAGAGGGTGTCATTTTGCAAGTTGTAAAATATTTGAATAATATAAAGTATATGATAGAATATGTTATTCACAATAGATATAAAAAATTAGAGCAAAAATTTATATATTTATTTTTAAATTTAATATACCAATGAATTTTTAATTTAGAAAACATTTAAATAAATAAATAAAATGGTAGGGTTGATTTTGTTTTTTATAAAATTTTTAAAAAATAAATTAAATAAATAATAAATTTATGCCGTAGGTGAGTAAATAGATGAAAATAAAATTTATTTGTTTTAAATTTACGATTATATTTTTAATTTATGTTGATAGGCTTAAATAATAATATTGATGCTTTTTTATGGGTATAAAAGTAGATTTAATAGGGTCTCAAAGGTAGCGCCCGCCACCCTGTAATGCACATTAAGCATTTAAGGAGGGAGAATATGGTCTACTCTCGCATGCATGCGTATGTAGTCTTCTAGTCGATGGTGATTTTTGTTAACCAACTTTAATGAAGGTTGAGGCATATTGTGGTGAATGGAGAGGCGTCAAGCGAATGTCCTCTACCTCCTGGTCTAGCTTTTCTGCTAAAATTGATTGTGTAAGAATCATTATGTTGTGGTTTGTGGGTGGTTTTGAAGGTCTGAGAAGTGGTCGTGCAAGTTTGCAGAAGCAAGGGTTAAATGTGTTAGGCTCCATGGAAGTCTAGTATTGTGCTCAACCACTAGGAGATTGTTATCGAGAAGAATTGTCAAGGGCATCTAGCTTCATATTCTGTGCAAATTATTTAATGGCAGAAATGTCCTCAGACACATAATTTTATTAATTAGAAAAAACAATTACATCTGGAATTTTGCAAGAGTTTAAACCCGAACAACCAAACACTCTTGCAATGAGCTATTTATAGGCTCAATGTCCCAACTACCTCTAATTATGGATCACTTATGCAATAACAAGTGTCCACTTACAATAAAAGCTTTTCAAACAATCTTACTAATAATTCTCCTAAAATAGAGCCTAAGATACGACACATTTGTAGAGTCATATCTTTTACAACAATATACTAATTCTAAATGTCTCCATTAAGTAATTAAATATTCTAGATTAATAATTAATAATTAAATATTTTAAATTAATAATTATTTTATCCTAACTTAATAACCTATGATAATATTTATTTTTGGATCATCTAACATTCCCCCTATCATCCAAAGATACATTACAATAGATACCAAGTTCATCCCTGAACTTAGTAAATTTTATTCTACCAAGCGGTTTCGTGAAAATGTCGGAGATCTGATCTTCTGAAGGACAATAAATTGGCTTGAGGACATCTTTGGCAATGAGAGATCTGATATGATGATACTTGGTGTCCACATGCTTTGTCTTTGAATGAAAAACTGGGTTCTTGGCAAGTTTGATGGCTAACTGGTTGTCAATGATAATGATGTAGCTTTTGCCTGAGAAATGCCCAAGTCCTGCAAAATTTTGTTTAACCAAACAATTTCACATGTTGCTTCCCATGTTGAAATGTACTCTGCTTCTACTGAAGAAGTGGCCACTGTAGCTTGTTTCTTACAACTCCAAGACACTGTTGTTGACCCCATGTTCATTAAATAACCTGATGTTGATGCTTAATCATCAATACTTCCAGCAAAGTAGGCATCTGAAAATCCACCAAGTACAATGTTTTTAGTCTTTGTGTAAAGAAGACCAAAATCTTTTATTCCTTGGATATATCGAATAGCTATTTTAGCTACATTCTAGTGTTGTCTCGTGGTTCCTGCATAAAACGTGAAAGAATATTGACTACGTAAGATAGATAAGGGCGAGTGTTTGTTAAATAAATCAAGCTGCCCATCAATTGTCTGTAAGTAGTGTTGTCCACCTTTCCCCCCTTCAAATTTTGAAAGTTTCAAGTTTTGCTCCATGGGGGTAAGAACGGGCTTGCAATCCTGCATTCCAAATCGCTGAAGAAGCTCTGTTGCATACTTACTCTGAGAAATGAAAATATGATGTGGACATTGGAAGAATTCAACTCCAAGATAGTTGTGAAGTAATCCCAAATCTATCATCTTAAAACCTGCATGTAACTCCTTTTTCACCTGGGCTATATGGTCATCATTGTTTCTAGTAATGATCAAATCATCTACATACATAACAAGAATCACCAGATATTTTCCCTGTTGTGGCACATACAAAGTATCATCAGATTCACTTCGTTGAAAACCAACTTTCCTAAGGTATTCATCCATTTTTGCATACCAAGCTCGGGGAGCTTATTTTAACACATATAGAGCCTTGATCAATTTGCAGACTTTATGTTCTTGCCCTTCAATTTCAAAACCTGGTGGTTGTGTCATATACACTTCTTCCCGTAAATCCCCGTTGAGAAAAGCACTTTTCACATCCATTTGATGAACTTTCCATCCTTTCTGAGTGGTCAATGCAAGTGTTAACGAGATGGTGTTCCATTTAGTTATAGGAGCAAAAGTTTCCTCATAATCAATGCCTTCCTGTTGCGCAAAACCTTTAGCGACAAGTCTTTCTTTATACTTTTCAAGTTCGCCCTTTTGGTTGTACTTAATTATGTAAACCCATTTGCATCCTATAGGTTTAACATTTTGAGGACAATCAACAAGTTTCCAAGTGTTGTTATGAATTATTGCTTGATATTCTTCAATCATAGCATGTTGCCATTCTTTATGTTTTATTGCTTCGTTGTTTGTGGAAGGTTCAGTAAAATCATGTGCTATCAGTGCAAAATTGCCTTCACTTTTGTGTGACTTCCTTGTTCCTGTTTTATTCTGCTCATCAGGCCTTACATCTTTCAAAAGTTGAACTGCCCATTTTGGTAGTTGATGCTCACTTGTTTGAGATTCTGAAAAATCACCATCATTGTAAAGTGGATTAATATAAACTGACGTTCGTCGATCAATGGAAGATTCCGAAGGTGGAGAATTACTATGAGAAGAACTGTTGCTGCTTGAAGATGTGGATGAACCGCTAGAAGATCTTGATGGTGTTGTTGAAGTAGATGGACTGGAGGAATCATCTTCAGATGAAGGAAAATCAAGTTCATACCAATTTGGTGAATTTGGTTGACTTTGCATATTTCCTTTTCTTTGACTGCCTTTAATTTCTAACTTTTGAAGAAGACTTTCAATTTCTTCAGCACTCTTACTCTCTAGTTCATCAAAAATTACATCCATGCTCACAACAAATTTTCCATTGTTCAAAAGATGGTACCCTTTCTTCTCATCAAAATAGCCAATCATTGTGCATTTCAAACTTCTTTAGTCAAGCTTAGTTCATTTTTCTTTCAGAACTAAGGCATAACATACTGATCCAAAAACTCTAAGATGTTTAACTCGAGGTTTGAAACCACACCAAGCTCCATAAGGTGTGATTATGTCTAAAGAAGCAGTTGGATATCTGTTTCTTAAGTAGATAGTTGTATGAATTGCTTCTGCCCAATATGTTGGACTTCACCTTTTAAAAGTTAACATAGATCTTGCCATTACTAACAAGGTGTGATTCATTCTTTCTACTACTCCATTTTGCCGTGGAGTGTAAACATTTGTAAGATGTCTTCTTATGCCATTATCACTGCAATAACTTTTGAATTCATTTGAAGTGAATTCTCCTCCATTATCTATCGTGAGAGTGCCTATCTTTTCTTTGACTTCATTTTCAACAAGTTGGCGAAAAATTTTAAACTTTTCAAATGCTTCTGACTTTTACTTTAGGAAATAAACCCAAGTCATTATACTGAAATCATCAATGAATAGTAAGAAATATTTGCAACCGCCAAATGAAGTTTGTAGTGGTCCACAAATATCACTGTGAACTAGTTGCACCAACCTGTTTGCGCACTATGAACTTGTTGGAAAGCTTTCTTGAATTTGTTTTCCAATGCAAGCTTCACATTTTGCATTTTCCTTTTGAAAGTGGGAAGTCCTTTAACCATCCTTTGTTTCTGCAATTGAGAAAGACTATCAAAATTTAAATGTCCATATCTTACATGCCATAATCTTATAGGTGAAATTCCTATAGCCACCGCCCCTACAAAATCAAAATGCCTTGGAATATCTGTCCCTTTCATCCTTAACAATTTTCCATCTCCATAACCTGTCATCACAGTTTTCAAGCTCTATTTGACTGAATTAATCTTAACTAAGCCATCTTCCATAATTACCTGATGTCCTGCTTGTCGAATCATGACTAAAGATAGCAAATTTTTCTTAAAGGTTGGTACATACCATACATTTGAAATCATTTTTTCTCCAATGCCAGGGAGAAAAATATTAACTGCTCCTTTTCCATAAGGAGTATGTTTTGTATCATCTGCAAGAAAAATAGAATTAAGTTGGCAATCTTGAAAATTCCAAAAAAAATCACGTCGACAAGTCATGTGCTGAGTTGCCCCTGAATCTAAGATCTAGGCATCTTCATAATCACTTCTAAGATGGGATGAAAGTTGTAATGCCGATGAAGAAGTAAAAACATATTATGAGTTATCGTCATCTTGATCATTTGCAAATAATGCTTAGTGCTAATGAAACTTGGGAATTTTACTAAGAGAGGTTCAACAATCTTCAGCATAATGTCCAACTTTATTACATCTTCGACACACAATTTGACTTAAGTCTCTTCCTCTTCTTGGAGATTGTCCTTTGCCTTTGCTTTGACTTCTGTTTTGAGGTTGTCCTCTTCCTTGAAAATAGCCTCTTCCTTGATTGTTTCCTCTGCCTCGAAAATTACTCCTACTTGAACTGTTGCCACTATTAAAGTTGTTTCCTCTGCTTTAGATTCGACCTCGACTTTGTACATTATGTGCTGCTTGAGTCTGATTGAAATTCCCTCTGCCTTTGTTTCTAGAATTGTAAGTTGATGATTTACTAGTGCTAGCATCTGTGAAAAAAAACATCTTCACCAACTTTCTTTTTCTTCCCAAAGGTTTTATCATGTTGGGTCAACATTTCGTAGAGCTCATCAAACTTTAGCTTCTTTAACTTTCCAGTTAATTGTAGAGTCTCCAAAAAATGTGTGTAGGAAGAAGGAAGTCCAACAATTAAAATTGTGATCATAAAACTATCATCTACTGCTGGAAAACCAACATTAATGATTTCTTGCCTAATATTCTTAAGTCTGGAGATATATTCAAGAACATCACCTCCTTTAGTCAATTTTTGTTGCAATAATTTTAACTGTAGATCAACTTTCTTTGATTCAGGTTGAGTATCAAAGAATTCTTTAAAAGTTCTCAAAGCAGACCATGCATATGTAGCATTTGCTATATGGACATACATTTCATCATTGACGGAAGATTTAAGGAGAGCTAATGCTTTGGCATTCTTAACTTCCCATTTTGCTAGTGCAGCTGCATCTGTGGGTTTATTTGGCTTACTATCACCATCACATATACCCTGCCACAATTCATTATAAATGAGAGTGCTTTCGATGAGGCGTTGCCATGTTTTATAAATTTGATTTTTACAATGATGCTCTTGCAAAACCTAGTAAAAAAATGTTACCCCCCCCCCTCCCCGGAAGTAAAATTTGTTATATACCTAGGGGGGGTAATATGGGGTACCGAGGGAGGTACCCAAGGTAATAATGTAATAATGGGATGGGCCATAGTAATAAATAAGGTGGTTAACCCATGTCATGTAAGGGACCACAAGTAGTTAATAATAATGTAAGGGGCCCATGGTATTAGTTGATGGTATGAGGAAACCATGGTAATGATGCATGGTATTGTATGTATGAGGCCTATATAGAGGCTAGAGACTCCACATGGAGAGGACATGAAGAGAAGTATTCTTGTATGAACAGGCATATGGCTTGTGGAGTGTTCTCCTTTCTTAAGGAGTGAATGTATGGTGTTGCCCTACCTTAAGGGTTTGATCAATAAAGAAGCATCTCTATCTATTTCTATCTTGTTATTCTTGGATTATTTCTATTATCATAATATTTCCGGTTTAGATATACAACAACAAGTGGTATCAGAGCACTTTCTTGGGCACAAAAGTGGAGAATTTTTTTTTTACTTTTTGCAGGATTTCAAGGGCGGCGAGTTTGCAGATCAGATCTGTACGTTTTGATTCAAGATCTGAAAAAATTGATTGCAGATCTGTATTCCTTGTGAAAAAATAGCCGATTTCAAAAAAAAAAATCGATCGAATCGGAGTCCGGATGAAGGAGATATCGCTGATCTAAAAATCAGTGGGGTTGCAGACAATTTTTCGGGGCAGTGAATTTGCGGCGCAGATCTAGACGTCCTGGTGCAAGATCTACAAAATCTAATTGTATATATGGAATCTTTGTGAAAAAACACCCAATTTCAAAAAAAATAAATCAGGCGAATCGGAGTCCGGATGAGGGAGATATCGCTGATTTAAAATCAGCATTTTTTTCAGAAATTTTGGGTGACGGCGGGAGAGTAGCAGCGCAGATCTGGAATTCTAGTGTCGGGATCAGGATTTCTATCACATGGGCAGATGCAGAATGGTTGTTACATTTCCAAAAACTGGTTATAATAGAGATTCTGAGCAATATTGACGGATCTGTGACCATTTCAAATTTTCACCAATATTTTTGTGATGGCGGGCTTAGATCGGAATTCGAGGGAGT
Source organism: Pinus taeda (assembly GCA_000404065.3). NCBI lineage: Eukaryota > Viridiplantae > Streptophyta > Pinopsida > Pinales > Pinaceae > Pinus > Pinus taeda. The sequence goes on from APFE031518020.1 coordinate 102,142, forward strand.
TGTATAAATTTGACGGTTCTCACCCGTCCGCATGGCTAGCACAAATGGACCAGTATTTCAAATTGAATCGTCTCCAAGATGATTGGACTAAGCTGGGAGTGGGGACAAGGTACTTGGACAATGAACGATGACAATGGGCGGAATGGCATCAACGTCGCAATGGACCTTTTGCGAGTTGGGCCCAATTTGCCAAAGCTCTTATAGAGCGCTTTGACCGTAAATAAAATCTTGTGGATAAGCACACGCAGACAGACACACAGCCTAGCAAAGCTGTTATTTTTACAGGAAAGAAGGAAACCAAGGAACCAAAAGGGTTATTTTTGGCTGGTATCTCGGTATTGCAGGTTCATGGATTGATTCAAAAGGAGAAAATCATTGTGTCTATCAATCGAGTTCAAAAAAAATTCTATAAATTGTCAACTTGGCA
>APFE031518020.1:103613-122815 GCA_000404065.3 Pinus taeda
TGGTGTTGCCCTACCTTAAGGGTTTGATCAATAAAGAAGCATTTCTATCTATTTCTATCTTGTTATTCTTGGGTTATTTCTATTATCATAATATTTCCGGTTCAGATATACAACAAAATTGCTTTGAGTTACAATGTCACACTTATCTCTCCATATATAAAATAATTACAAATAAAATCACCTTATTACTCCATTACAACAAAATCAAGGTCAATAATACATATCTCTCCAAATTACAAATTACAACTTCTCTCTCCACTGGATGCTGCAAACAAATTAGTGATCACCAAACCCCGTCTTCGTTGGAACGTGGTGGCCATGTTTTCTTTATGATTGTTGGACTGATGGGTCAACATTTGTTCTTTCACGCATTTTCTAGCATTTGGGTGGGTCACAATTTGTCTACGCATGTATTCCAGCCAATCGACAATTTAGCAACCAATCAACCATGAAGAGCGGGTTCCTTGCAGTCACTTTTCAAGATGTTGAGTCTCAAGCCAAAAAATAGGTTGTATAACTGTGAAGAAATCGAATGAAGTAATCGTGCAATTCAACTATATTGGATGGCTCACATTTCATGACGATTCATGCGCAGATGTGCTCTATCTCAAATTTGTTCTTTCTCAAGGCTAGATGTAATGCTTCTCCTCCTTCAATGGGAAGATTTACATAGCATTGGAGCATGATACTTTATCCATGGCCTATTGTGTGAAATAGATGGCACCATTAAAGAATTGGTTGCCGCATCTGTTGACGTCAACGTTAAACGCACTTTCCTCGTGAGAACAAGTTAAAAACTTAATCAAGCATTACACCAGACACCCATTAAAAAAAGGGAATGCTTCCCAGTCTTTTTTTTTTACTAGATGAGCCTTGTTCACATCCAAGAAATAATTATCCAGTCCCAGATAGAATGGCGATCTTGGGCTATTTGAAATGGATTAGTGTACGCTGTCTTATTTTCTGACAGTTGTTCATGGCTTCCAAATCAGTACAGGATGATGGGCTGGTATCATGCACAGAATCGAGTGTGCTCAAGCCATACACTCTGATTTTCCCACGGAGCAGGCAATAGGTGCAGAAAGCAGTGGCATGCTGGATAAAACTTGGGTGGGAGATTCGCGTTCATAGTGGAGGGCACAACAACAAGGGAGGATGTAGGAAATCATTAATGGCAGAAGGAAATGGAATTACTGAGTGAGGATGCAACTGTGTACAAGCTCATTGGGCCCGTGTTTTGGAAACGGGATCTTGCAAAAGCAAATGGCAATGTCGCCAAAAAAATTGAGTACATAACGGTGGAGCGGAGATGCATGGATGGAACACTTAAAACATTAGAGGAACAACAAAATGTAGCACAAATAGGAATTCAATAGTCTCAGAACGCAACATATTAACCTTAGCTGCTAGATATTCAAGCACAGTTGCAAAAAGTGAGGGCTCCAATCGAAAAAGAAAACTGATGCTTTATAGTAACAACCAATCCATTGATTTCAACTCAATCTAAAATCGATGATATAATTAAATTTCTTTTCCAAAAAAAATTAGATACCAAATATTAATTGACCAAATTAATGGAATTTTCCATGTCCCTGTAGAGCTGGGATCTCCTCCTCACATCAGCTGCAGCATTATTGGAGCTCCGATACCACGATAATGGCAAAAGTGTCCTTAGACACATAATTTTATTAATTAAAAAAAACAATTACATCTGGAATTTTGCAAGAGTTTACACCCAAACAACCAAACGCTCTTGCAATTAGCTATTTATAAGCTCAATGTCCTAACTACCTCTAATTATGGATGACTTATGCAATAACAAGTGTCCACTTACAATAAAAGCTATTCAAACAATCTTACTAACAATTTTCGTAAAATAGAGCCTAAGATATGACACATTTGTAGAGTCATATCTTTTACAACAATATACTAATTTTAAATGTCTCTATTAAATAATTAAATATTCTAGATTAATAATTATTAATTTAATTTTTTCCACTGGAAAAATCCATAAATATTTCATTAATAAACAGTAAATTTACATGAGGGTTCTGTTTTACATGTATTCACAGTTGTGCTGTAATGATGCATTGCCACACAGGGCATGTAGACTGTTCTATTCAGTAACCTGTTCATCAAGACTATCACAAAATTTCAGTATAATCTATATAGGTGCTGCTGTTATAAGCCGGTTCCTATTGTGCTATTTGTTGACCCAAGGTTGGATATCCTGGGTCTATATACGGACGATGGTAAAATTTATGTTCCTGCTGATCTTTAACTTCTGTAATCTCCCAGGTACCTCTGTCCATCAGCGTCGCCTCCTTGGATAGTCTGTCGGCACCCTTGTTGTGTTCCCTGTAGATGTGAGAGATAGTAATATTGTTAAAAGCGGATTTGAGAGTAAGCGCTTCATGTAATATATTTCTGAGAGAGTGCATGTGACAAGTAGCTGTGCCATTAATCCAATTGATGATGATCTGTGAATCCCCATATATATTGATGCTAGTGCAATGGTGCCTCAGTGCAAAGTGTAGCAGATGACGAAGGGTGATGAGTTCTGCATAGTTATTGGTTCCAGCACCCAATCCCGCCTTAATTTTGTAGAGATGGTTCTCTGATATGTGAAGGATGATGCCTCCTCCACAGCTTTGCAGGTTTGTGGCCCCATCGAAACATGCCCAAGGCGTGCTTGGGTCGATGGGAGGGGGCGGGGTTGGTTGACGAGCTGATGGAGGGGGAGGGTCGGGAAGTTCCTTCAGGGCAGCTATAATATGAGCCTCTATCAGCGGCCAGTGAATGGGCTTATTATCGAATATCACACTATTCCTTATTCTCCAAATGGCCCAGTTTACTATGATGGGTAGATTGATAGCTTTTGTACCTCTGTTGTTCTTTTCCCAGTCAGACCATGCGCTCATAATATCAATACCTGCCCATTCGCCTAAGTAGTTAATGAAAGGCTTGAGGTTTTGCCACAGGTTCGCTATCAAACTACAATGCAGGAAGATGTGGTTTATTGTTTCCGATTCCGCCTTACAGAGTACGCACCATGTTGGGCCATGTTGGGCTCTTTTCATAAGTTGATCTCCGGTGGGGATTTTGTACCGCATAACACACCAATGGAAGAGCTTAGATCGCGGGAAGCTGTATGTTTCCATATACTCTGCCACCAGCTAGCAGTTGCTTCAGGTTTTTTATGTGCAATGAGCTGTATGTAACCATCCTTGGGGGTGTATACTCCGTGTTCTGCTTGGTACCACACAAGTTCATCCGGGCCCTCCGAGATTCCGTCAAGGCATCTCTGTATGCACCCCATTATGTGTGCCATCTTCTGGGGAGATTTAGGTCGAGAGCAGATTTCCAAGCTTGGTGAAAGATATCCGAATGGTCTTGGTCCGTAATTTGTGAAATAACCTGTATATTGCTTGCTGAGAGGTGTGCAATCAGTTCTTGAGGTAGTGCATGCCTTCCACCACTCCTCGCCCAAGGGTCCAGACCTATCCTAGCGCTATTCCCATCTCTGATTCGCCATACCAGGTTGTCTCTAATGAGAGGCAGTGAATGAAGGAGGGCTTTCCATATTGAAGATATGCCTGATCTATTCCACGTAGGTAATCTAACCCAGTCAATGATACTGAGGGGCCATATGTATTTGTGGAATGCAATGCTGGTCCATAAACTTTGGGTCGTCAGTAGAGCCCAACCCATTTTCCCTGCTAGAGCTTTTGCAAAAATGGGGAGCTCCTTTAACCCCCAACCTCCCCACTTCTTAGGTAGAGCAATCTTGTGCCAGCTGATCCAGGCAAATATGCGCTTTTCCTGATTGCCAGCCCATAAGTATCTATTGCACAACTGTTGGAGTTTTGCCAATATGTTCCGGGGAATCCATGCCAGTGCCATCCAGAATACTGGGGTGGCTTCAAGTACCAATTTTATTAGAGTAAGTCGCCCGGCCCTAGAAAGATATCTGTGACTCCAGCATGTTAATCTTTTTTCAATCTTCGATACGAGCCAAACCCAATCAACAATCTTTTGACATGTCGGTTTAAGCCAATATCCCAAATATTTAAGGCCTCTGTCCAGTGGCTGGTTGGTATAAGGAAAGGCATGTCTGGCTACGTGAGCTTCATTTGCAGATGTACCAACCAAAGTAATAGAGGACTTTGATCTGTTCACTTCCATACCTGTAGCTTTTGTGAAGAGATTTAGGATACGAGTGAACGGAGCTGAGTCTTGTACGCTGCCATCCAATAGAATTAGGACATCATCTACGAACAGAAGGTGTGTAAGGAAACATACCTCCGAGATTTTGAGTCCTCTGATGAGCCCCTCCCTTTTTGCCGAGATGATGAGCCTGCTGAGAGCTTCTATGACCAATAGAAAGAGAAGAGGCGAGAGGGGGCAGCCCTGTCTCAGCCCTCTTTCAGAGTGGAAAAAGTGTGAGGCTGATCCGTTGATCAGGATACTGAAGGTGGGGGTGGTGATGCATGCCATAATCCAATTAATTAAGGGAGGGGGAAAGCCAATATGGATGAGGATCATTTTTATATAAAGCCAGCTTACACGATCAAATGCCTTTGATAGATCTATCTTCAGCATGATACACTTGAGATGTTTAGTCCAGAAGGAGTGTATCGCCTCTTGTGTCGAGCCAATGGCTTCATGGATCTGTCTGTTCTCCAAAAAAGAAAATTGTTGAGGGGAGATGTGTCTGGAAAGAATGGGCTTGATCCTATTGGCAATGATCTTAGAGATGATCTTATAGAGCACATTGCAAAGGGATATCGGGCGAAAGTCATCAAATGAGGATGGGTGGTCTGTTTTAGGAATAAACGCAATGAAAGTGGAATTTATAGCATTATAGAGTCTGCCTGATATCCTGCTTTCCTCAACAACCTTTAGGAGGTCTCCCCCCAGCAGTTCAAAAAAGGCAATGTAAAACTCAATAGTCCAGCCATCCGGCCCAGGGCTCTTCTCCTTTTGAAACCACTTGATAGTACTTTCGAGTTCTGCCATAGTGACAGGGGCTTCCAAATCTGCAGAGTCCCCCTCTTCCACAAATCTGGGGAGGTGAGTGGCCACGTTGATGATTTCAGCTAGATTTGTGCCTGCAGGGTTCTTGAATAGGTTTCTGAAGTGTGTGGAACCCAGATCTGAGAGTTTGTTAAAAGAATCCACCCGTCCCCCCTCGGGGAGAGGGAGGTTCCATATGGTATTGGCCACTTTCCTTCCTTTTGCGAAATTGTGAAAGAATCTGGTATTCTCATCTCCGGCTTTGAGCCAAGTAGCTCGACTGCGCAGTCTGATAGATTCCTCCCTACCCTTTAGTATAAATTTCTTCTGATTTTCCAGCTCCATGAGACGAGTCTTGTCTTCCTGTGTGATGAATCCCAGATTTCTCTCATCCAGCAGTGCATACAGGTCTTCTTCTACCTTGGAGAGCAATTCATCTTCTCTTCTCTTCTTTTCCCTAGCCCAATTGATCACAATGTGCTTGAGCTCAATCAGGTTTTTGATGAATCCTCTTGCCATCGAGTCTTCTCGATCAATAGGGTGTGTTCTCCAGAATGCTAAAATCAGGTTTGTAAAAGAAGGGTCTTGTAACCACAAATGATTGAACTTGTAGGGTGCTTTTGGTTTCTGGTGCGGTCCCTTGATTTCCAAAGCAATAGGTGAGTGGTCTGAGATACCTCCATTGCATACCCACTGTTTATATGAGTGCAGATGATGAATCAGAGGGCCTTTCATCAGGAATCTATCTAACCTGCGAGCCAGTGCAGCCGATCCTGTCCTTCTATTTCTCCAGGTGGGATGTGGCTTCTGCTGAGGGATATCAATAAGATCATACTATTAATGAATTTAGACTTCTGTGATCCATAACATTTGTTTAGAGAATTTTCGGCAAAATCACATAATTAATCAATTGTCGACGCGTTTCGAACCAACCAGTGTGGTTCATCGTCAGGTTAAGTTGAAGATACAGATCCAGTTCAGCGTGTTAAATAGTCTAAGCAGAGACTCAAACGGCTAAAAACTCTAACGGCTACTTTTCCACTCCAGGACCCCAGTCAAACTTCCTTTAACTGATTAATATTAAATTACTATTATAATTCTGGAGCTAGGTTAACCAGGTGAAAAATAAAACAGATCCAAGGTTAATTTGTTAAAAATAATTCATTTATTTATTTATATTATTAATCCATTATATATATATATATATCAATATATATATCAAAATTTTAAATAAATAATAATTATATATATAATATATAAATATATAAATATATAATAATATATATATAAATTAAATTTATTTATAAAATATAATATATATAATATATATATATATATATAATTATAAAATTCTATATTTATTATTATATATTATTTTATATATTTTTACCGAATACCCATATTCATGCTAAGTGATTAAAATACTAAATATTTATTAGAAAAATATTTATTCTTTAAAATCAATAAATAGATCAATGGTTAGTCAACAAAACTAAACCATTTATTTATTTAAATTTAAAACTATGTATATAAATAAATATGTAAAACTATATATATTAATCTTTTCAATACGTAGTAGAATTTAATCTAATTAAATAAAATTCCTATAAAAAAAAAAAATTTCTTTTTATTAGGGTTAGCTAAAATTATTTTTTATAAAAAATGAATAAATGAAAAATAATATTAACCCATTACTTTCTTTCGACAATACATATTTTATTAAATAATTCATTCATTCTAATTATATTCGAAAATAGCAAAATCTTAGGTTAATAAGGAATAAAAATAAACCTTACATTCTAAGGAAAGATCAAAAATCTTTAATTTTACGATCAATTATAATATACTAGGCACAAATAAATTGGAAGGATTACAACTCAAAATTAATCAACCATAAGGACGATAATTAAAAGGGGGAACAAATAAAACCGTCTCATGAATTCTGTGATGGGATCAATCTGGGCTGATGATCCCCATGACTCACTGAATCCCAGGGAGAAGTTCAGGTCTCCTCCAATGATGATGTGATCAGGAGAAAATAGGTTACAACGGAGGAGTTGTCTCCAGAAATTTTCCCTCTGTTGGCAAGGCCCGTAGATGTTGACAAAACGAAGGGTCAGGCCGAGTTCGATTGAGAATATATATGCCCCAAGGAATCCATGGCCGCCCCATGATGCGTCAAGTCTGATAGAACGGGGATTGTATCCAAACGCCATACCACCTGATCTGCCCATGGCATCAGAGGCAAAATAGTGCCAACAGGTATCTACAGAGGCTAGAGCGCGAGAAGTAGATTCTGCAGATCCAAGGGTTTCTTGAAGGAGAATGATATTAGGTTGTTCGAACTCAAAAAGTCGCTTGAGGGCAAGTTTTTTTGGGAAGCTAGCCAGGCCCCTACAATTGAATGAGATGCACTTCATGGGGGGCCGATCTTTGGGGGTTTAGTTGCTCTAAGGACCCCATCGATGGTGGCTTGACGCCCAGCTGCGACTTCCGCGCCCGCGTGCCTAATGGCATGATTGAGGTATGATTTGCGACCCCGGGTAGAGAGGATCCTAGGGCCTAGAGGGACTATACCCAGCCTAGATAGGGATCCAGAGACCTCCGGATCTGAGATGCGAGGGCGAAGGGAGTATGGGTGAGATGGGGTCGATCTGGATGAAGGTGGCGAGGGAGGCGGAGATGTAAAGGGCAGGGTGGGCGGTGCAGTGGATGTCGGTGGAGGGGGATGGGGGATATCACACTGAACCATAGTGCATGCAGTCAAATTCTCAAATGCAGATGAGATATCAGATGAGTTAGAAGGAGGGATAGGAGCGTTATCCGACACTAGTGCGGTCGCTGCTTCTGCCCGAGCCCTGGTTAGTGGAGGCGAAGGCGAGGCAATCTTTCGCTTGTCCAACTTTGTAGGTTCGCCTTGTGGTCCCGAGCTGCAATGGGGCGAACGAGGTATAGATGTGTGGACTTCGCAGGAGGCTACAGTGGCCGATTTTGGAGGTCCTTCCTGAGTGGCATTCAGAGGGCAATCCTTGTACACGTGACCAACTTGGTGGCATTTGTTGCACCTGAAGGGGACGCCTTCGTAGTCCAGAATCTGCGATCTGCTGAAATTCCCCCAACTCAGAGTCATCTTTTCCTGTAATCCGTCCCTGGTATCCAGATGGACCAGGATTCTAGCTAAGATTCTTTTGTTGGTCTCCTTGTAGGATCGATCGTGGTCCAAATACGTGCCCAGCGCATTCCCAATCTTCACGAAAGCTTCCTCAGATCAGTATTGAAGAGGCAGTCCCGACAACCTCACCCAAAGAGGGCCTGCTCCTAACTGTTCGCGCTCCGGATCGAATAGAGGGCACCATCTTTTCAAAAGCACCGGTGCCTTATCTATGTTCCAGTACTGAATTCGTGTGTTCCTCTTTAGCGAAGTGGAGTGAGAACCATCCCCTTGGGAGTTCTAGTACTTCCGGCAGATCCGTGATTAGGTGCCCCAAATTTCTTTCACCCACAATTTCAACCTTTCCGCCGTGAAAGTGCGCCCTCGCACATGTCCAACCAAGATCGTGCGAGCCAGTGCCATGGTCTCTTCGAAGTTAGTGGGATCGCCGAATGAAATAGTAACGTCTTTTACTATAGTTCGGATGCACTTCGTTCTCTTCTGTGACCGGGGCGCGGTCGGGTGATCAATGAGAGGGTTTGAGCCCCCGACACCCGGGGAGGGTTTTGTGGGCTGTGTAGAGAGGGCTGGCTTGCTGAAGCAGCTCGAGGGTCGAATCCCTGCATCGATTGGGGGTCTGTCCGCTGTGGCCCTAGACCCAACCGGTGAAATAGGGTTATCAAGTGGATTTCGGGTCACAACAGGTGCTATGGGGTTGTCTGTAACTGGATAAAGTGGCGGGGCTTCCAGAGCAGGGGATGAAGGAGGATACGACAAATAGACCACAGGTAGGGTATCTCGGGCAGCGTGGTGCTCAACGGATGATGCAGGAATATCGAAAGGGTTTCCAAATATGGCGATCCCTTCTAGTGGATCCTCAGAGTAATCCACTAGCTCCGTGGTAACCGAGTCCTCCATTCCGATCAACCAGAGATCCGCAGTCGCTGTTTGATGGCGGTTACCAAATCCCTGTCCCTGTTGTGCTGTCCGATCTGGCGTGTCTTTACTTGCCTGCAGCTCCTGCGGCTAGGTTAACCTAGGCCCAATCGATCGCAACGTGCGCACCCCATAAGAGGCCTCCTGTTATTTGTTTGAACAAATGGTTTACATGGACTTTCATCCGCTCAAGGGACCGGGCGTTTCCAAAGATGTGGAGGCGCAATATTTTGTTCCAAAGGACGAGCAGATTGAGGGGAATATTCATGGTTTGATTCCAGTAGTGGTGGCCATGACTGTGGCGTGTCTCAGTTTCGTGGCCCTGTTTAGCATGCCGATGGGGTTAGAGAGAGAGATGGGTCACGCCGCTGCAGAAGCAGCCATGGAGAGCTTTCAGTTTCGAGTTTTCATGGTCATGGATGCGGTGTCATTTTTCTCTGGTATGGGTGTCGTTACGTTGTTGTTGTTGCAGAGCAGAACAGAAGATTCGCTGATGGTTATTGTGTGTAGAAGAGTGACGTATATAGCCACGGCATGTCAGGGCCTCGCCTTCGTTGCTCTAATTATTAATTTAATATCTTAAATTAATAATTATTTTATTCTAACTTAATAACCTATGATAATATTTATTTTTGGATCATCTAACATTATTAGGCTCTTTATTTGTTTTACTTGGTCGCCTTCTTTTGGCGGTTCGTTGTGTCTAGGTTTGGAATTTTAGGGTCTAAAACTTTGTGTTTCATATTTCAACTATGGTCTCTAGTATTAGTTTGAGGTTTGTTGTCAATTTGTTATTGGGCATTGGTATGTTTTTCCCGTATAAGGCTTGAGCTGGGGAGTGTAAGTCTAGTTCAAAGTGAATTATGGGGGATTTATAGGGCTAGGTTTGTTCCCTGATTGGATAAACTTTGGTTAGGAAAGCTTATTGTGCGGCCATGTACTTTTGGATTTCGAGGTCATTTGGTCTTTACATTGTTGCTCCTAGGTTCAATAGTCAAGGGTGAAAGGGTTCTGGGGGAGGAAGTTGTATCTTCTGTATATTTTGTAGATTTTAGGGCAAATTTCTAATGCTTTTGTGATAATCTAGCACGTTGGTTCCCTGGTCTTGTTGGTGGTGGGTCTCGTTCATTCTCTTATTTTTTTTTGTAGGCAAAGGTACTCATAACAATTACGGGAAGTGTGCTCCCATCTCAATTATGTTGTTGAGACAGAGTATGAGGAGGAGGTGGGAGATGGTGGCCAAGTCCAACAAGGGCATCGAGGTGCTAGGATCTTTGCTCATAACTCTACTACCACAGATTTCAATGTTGTTTCACAGGACACTCGTAGGGAAATTTGTAAGCTTGAGACCCAAGTAGGGGTGGAAAGAAAATCCTTCTCATATTTTGAGCTCTTGGAGGATATGTTAGCTTGGGTTCCTAACCCTGGGCATACCAGGGAAAAGAAGAAGCAAATCTTAAATTCAGTAGCTCTTCATTGGAAAATGAAGGCCCTATTAGGCTTGGTCCTGAAGGATAAGCAAGTGGGGAAGTGCAATATTTTTGCATCTATGGAGGACATCAAGAGAATGCTTAAGAATCTGTGGTTTTGCTTGGACAAAATTGGCTCCCGCTTGGCACATGTAGAAAGAAATATTTCATGTGAATTGGATGGGGGGGACCTGATGGATCCTTTAGGTTCTAGTGCGAGGGATCCAACAAATATTTCTTCCTAAGATAATGATCAATGAGCTTCATTGGTTCGTGCAATACAAAGGTTTTTGTGAAGCTTTGTGGGTCGTTGTGCAAGGCACTTGGTATTTCTTTTGGTCTCCTCATCATATGTTGGTCTATGTGGTGGTTTTTTGGCCCATTCGACAGGGCAATTGTCATCTCTTTCAGTCCCCTTGATGTATGGACAATGGTTGGTCACAACATTGTATTCTTGGACTAGTTATCTTGTGAAAGGACCATGACATTTTGTAAGGTTATATGTTTGATTTTTGGATAGAACCTCTATAGTTTGAAAGTCATTGACATCATTTGTAATCAGAAAATATGGTTGCATTGTACTATGAAACAACCCCCCCCATTTATATATAGTAATAGCTAATGTTAGACATATAAATGGGGACACTTTTTAAAAAAATTTAGTCTTTAAAAAATAAATCCTAACTCTAAGAAATTGCCTTGAAAACTCTTAGAACGACCCAAGTTCAGGATCATCATCGCAAATCGCATTTTTTTCCATGTGATGATCATAAACACCTTAAAGATATTGCAAAATGCGATCAAACCTCCCGTTGCAACATACCGATAAAAACCCTTTAAGAAATCGCAATCGCATTTTGCAGAAGTCACAAGTAAATAAGACCTGCTATTATGTCATCCGCCAACGATTTGCGAAATATGATATTGCGATAATCACATTTCGCATTATGAGCAGGTAATGCTATATAACATTGTTTTAAAAATTGCGATGCGCGAATAAAGCAACAAGCTTGGGAAGTAACTGAGTTTTAATATAGTAATGAACGATTTGACAAGGTAATTAATGTTTAGTGACCTGAAGAGAGGTAATGATTTTCCAGGTTATGGCTAGTTAACGCTGAGTATCTCATTTGAAATCCTCCCATGATTCAAAGTCTTTTCACGAAGCTTTCAACCTTAACTGCCCAATATTCTTTGCGTTTATATATCTCGTCCATTTCAAGCAAGCTACAAAAGACATGTTATTGCGGAAGGTGATGCAGAAACAGAAAAAATAGAGCATTACAGAAGTTCGAGCTAACAAAAATGTCTCTTATATTCTCTGATACAGTCTATAGTCCTGATGGGGGAGCAACAGCTTGGGAGGTCATATACAATACGCTTGAGGACGAGCGTCCCAAGGTTATTGTCACAAAAGCAATAGTTGACTCAATAAGACCTTTGGGACTCTAATTCAAGGATGTTTCCTGTTCATTCCTTCATATAATAGGAGCGAGAACAAAAATCCTCTCATACACTGATATGATTAGGTGGGTGGTGGAAAACCTCACCATTAAATATAGGAAATTTAGGAACTCGAGAATGGAACTCATGGAGTCATTCAGAGAAAAATACTTAAAGAAAATGTACCATATACCTGACCCTCAGGATAAATATGATAAAACATATGTGGCCAACTTCGCAAAGAAGAATGGAGAACCCCTCAAGATGATTCAGGGCTGGAGAGTACTAGAGAACAAGTTCAAATTTGATAAAACAGGTATGTATCCTATAGCCAGTCTGGAAAACCCCTACAACTATGTTGCTGCTATGTTATGTAGACTATATGGGTTACCTAGTAATGCTAAGTTTTCCATGGAATGGATTCCTCTGATTGATGCCTGTGTTAATTCCCACATTATGAATTGGGCCATCATCCTATCTGATAACATAGCCACTGTCATCACCGAATATCGACAGAAGAGATCCTCCTCTCCAGAGAACCTTCTTCCATTCTATTTTTGTACCTACATTATGGATTCCATCTGTTTCTGCACTAAATTTCCAATCATGGGTTGGAAATGGACCTTGCAAGACCCATACCATATCCATCTCAGCCATAAACAAATTTGGGAATCTCATTATATACCCCATTTCTATAAAATATTCCATGATGCTATTTTGCCATTGCATCAATTAATTTTCAATAAGAAAGCCCCCAGGTTTTCCCAAGAAGCTGCTATAGACCTTTTGGTTGTCAGCAAATATTTTCTTGAAGAATGGTTACCTACATTAGGGTTTTTGGTAGCACAGTAGGCCCACATGTCCTCCCTTTCTATGTCTCTGATAAATTGTTAGCAAGAGAAATAGCTCACCAGACCGTGGGAAAAGGCCTAACCAAAGTTCTGAAAGAAAGCAAGAAGTTATTATGGCTATCTTTTCCTATTAGGTGCGGTTCCTTTTCATTAGAAAATTTTAATCATGTGATAAAGGAGTCAGTAAGCCTGGAAAGTCTTAGGCTCCATACTTTGCCCAAAAGGCAATTTGTTCCAAACAAGATAGAATATAAAATCACCACCGCAATAAAGATCAAGCCTTATAACCATGAGGCTAATAATTTTGAAGATCTTTTACAGTCAGCCCAATCCTTCGAACAATCATTCGAATGGGCGAGGACAAATATGAGTCCTGGAGATTTTGAGAGCTTTCAGGAGTTCAGAAACAAAAGGCTCGAGGTAATCCCACTACATTTATTGAAAATCGAGGACAAGCCTACCCCTGGTGTGACTGTCAAAAGCGAGGGACCTGATTATCGCATAGAGTCTCATGCAGATACAAGGAAAGCACTGAATACAGAGAAAGCCCAAGACATCGAGACTACTACAGAATCCAACAGGAAATCAGCCAAAAAGCAAGGTATCAGTACCCCACCCAAAGATATTGGTTCAGATATCAAAAGCAGCAGTCTGGAGCAGGAGTGGGATAAATTCAATAAGAAACTACAAGACACTCCCAAGATAATAGATGCCCAAGAAACTACAGAGTATCAAAATCCTTTGCATGTTCAAAAGAATACACTGTCTGAACGGATGGATGAGCAAGCGACGACGTCTCAGCAAACTGAAATCATCCCTGCTCTGCTCACATCGGAAATTTTCTTGAAGGTGACTGAAATCCCTCCTCTTGACGTTTTCTACAACCCTCTACACAAGGTTGTAGTAAGGAGACAAAGGAAAAGTAGAAGGATAGAAACACCCGAACTCCCACCTGGGAATGAGCCAATGGACATAGTTTGGAAGGATGTCCCTTCCAACCTAGCTGAAAACTTGACTAGATTGTCACAATTTACAAGAGCATACACAATTTCTACCATGGACAAAGCTACCAAATATTTGTTTTGTTGAAGGAAAAAGAAGAAAAGATTGCACAACTCGAGTAGTAGCTCGAAGCAGAGAGGGAAAGTGTGAACAGGCATGTCGCTGAGCAGTTGGCCCAATTGCAACAGAGCATGGAGGTGCTGAAAATAAGCCATGAAGCAGACATATTGGCAAAAAAATGCAACTCCAAGACTTGCAGCGAGCCATGGAAAGATATAATGATGTTCCTACTATTGAAGAATTCATCAAAGAGGTGTTAGAGCTTAATTCTCTCTTATTAAAACAGCATGAACAATTTTGCCAAAAGATGTCACATATCACTCCTTATCTGATCACTAGTGACTAGCTAACGGATAAAGTGATTGACCAGAGAAATGAGTTTACCGATTTGAACACAAGAATCTCAGAGTTCATCGAATGGCAAGAAACAGAAGAGGGGATGAAAGCAAATCTACTTGAGATAGAGGAGACACACAAGGACATTCTTTTCACGGATTGGGACGCAAGGATCAAACAGGCTCAACTAGCAGTGGCAAGAGCGGCCGAGGTGTCAAAGAATATAGTAAAGGCATAAACCATACTTTGTTTCCACCAACTTGGTGAAAGAAGGAAACTCGAAAGAATTGCGTTATCTTAATGACTTGCATAACAGATGGAAGGAAAGAGTGGAAACTCAAAAGGAAGCAATCGCAAAATTTGCAAAGACTGATTGGATTGGCAATACCTCGTCAAGCCACACAATCAAATAATGACCCTTAACTTCTCTCGCCATTCAACTCAGCGAATGTTGTCACCTCTCACAGATGCAATTTTCATAGGACAGGTCAGAACACAGTTTGGGGAACCTCCTCAAGTCAAACCGATGGTCGATATATGCGATTTGAAGGACAAGCTGGCAGACAATAAATCATCATCATAGCCTGTGATCATCAAGCCACTGTTTATTTTTAGAGTTAGTTAACTAGTTAGGAGGAAGGTTGTTTGAAACCTCCTCAAATTTTTGTATAATCTATTTTTGAACATTAGTTAGAATAGTATTTATACCCTTCTCATGCATTTAGAGAAGGATCCATAATTTTATCAAAAACATTTACAAATAATGCACCATTATAAGTTTGTGAATGCTTTGGTGAAATTATGGAACATGATCGCTTCTTTTAAATATCAAACTACTTTCCTTTGTTGATGTACTTTTGTATACTTGGAAGATAATTTGATTTGAAGAAAGGAGTTGATCTATGTCATTACTCAAATGAGTAGAACTTCACATATATGGTACTTCTATCTTATATGATTAGTCGTGTTTCTGTTTAATTAGTGACAACACTTTATTTTTATGAATTGTATATGAGATATGCTTTTTTCTGTTAAAGCATTAATTGCACTATTGTATGATGCCTAGTTGAAACTATTTATTTTCATCTATATATATAGTTTATACATTTTTTTGACTAACTATTTAGTCAAAGAAATTATCTTTACATGTTATCATCTCTGTTTTATGCGTGATTGATCTTTATTATCACATGTCAACTAGATATCTTTGTAGTTTTCATATTATATAGAAATACCAGAGTTTATATTAGATTAATTTAGTTAGAGATTTGCATGATAGAATAGGTCATTCAAGTTATCATTATTCTATTGCAATCACTCGTAAACCACCCACTCTCATTTTAAAACCCATACTAGGAAATTGGTCCCATTATCCCTAGTCGGAGCCACCACTTTAAACTGAAAAGGTGTTGTCTTAAGGTCCGGACTGAGTGGTTATCCCCCATGCTGGAGCAGTAGAAATTTGAGGCTTCAACATTTTGGCACTATAAGGAGGGCCTCTGACTATGAATGGCATATAAATCTAAAGATCAATTGAAAAACATTCAGAACAGTCAAAACCCCTCTGCCACTTCTACACTTTCTAGATCTAGTTCAAAATCTCTAGATTAGAAATCTGAAGTTGTAGAAACATCTCCCTCATCTCCTGAAGTAGTAAGACAACCACCTTCTCCAGATTTCACTCCCAAGTCTCCCGAAGTCCATTCTTTGATACAAAAACTGGAACAAATATCCATTTCTGCTGAGAAACGAGAGAGACCCAAAGCTTCTGAAGAAAGTATTACTTCCTTATTACGAGAAACTGGTGTATTAACTAGATTGAAAAGTGAAAAGCTTGGAGTAATTCCTTTTGAGTTTCCCATCCCTCCACAACATAGGAAAGTTATTACATCAAGATCCGAATCGTATACTAGTGAGATCACATCACCCTTCCATCCATTTCTACTCAATCCACTGCTTCCCAACTATCCACTTCTCTAACTAGTACTGCTACTAGTAGTACTAGCCTAGTAACAAGTTCTTCACCATATATAACTACTTTTGGACCGAACTTCCCATCTTTTCAATCTCCAACTCAAGATATGGCCAATCAACCTGCTCAACCTTGGATAAATCCTGGTGTTGTTCTAGTTGCTAATCCAAATGCTCTCCTAACAAACCCAGAAAAATGGTTACCTAAGTACAATCTTGATGATGGTCTTCCAGCCGAAGAACATCTAAATAACTTTATGTTAGCCATGAATCTTAATGGAGTTGCATATGAATATGTTGTGATCGGACTATTTCCTTATACTTTCCAAGGATCTGTCGGGTCTTGGTATTTTTCCCTTCCAGCAGGTTCAATAAGAGATTGGGATACTTCTCAAGAAGTACTTCTTGCAAAATTTGGTGATGACAGGACCATTGCATCCTTAATCAATGATCTTTCTAACTTAAAAGCAAATTTAGATGAAAGGATCAAAGACTTCAACTCCAGATTTAACAAGTTAATAAACAAAATCTCAGCTGCCTCAAAACCTGCAGTAGATGTACAAATAGAATTGTACATATCCTCTCTTCCTTCTAATATTGCATTTTTTGTAGATAGATCCAATACGGATACCCTTGTAGAAAAATGAAAGAAGCCATGTTTGTAGAAAGTAGGATGATTGCTTTAGAAAAGAGATCACAGACAAACGAAGGAAGTCAAAGAAAGTAACATTTAAGGATGATTCAAAAAAGAAAACTGCAAAGGACCCTTTCGATCTTGAAGGCCTTCAGAAAGTGTTAAAAACCATGTCCAATGAAATGGTAGAAATCAAGAAGCAGGTTGCAGAATCCTCTACTCCCAAGAAACCTTTTTGCTCATTTAAATGAAACCCTTCTTCTGCATTGCAACCACCAAATATTATTTCAAACACTGAATTTGATCCAGAAACAGAAGAAGACTCATCAGCCGAAGAGAAGGCCGAAATGAAAGAAGAAGTTGAATTAAATGGAATATGGATTTCATTCTTCGAATTGAAGAAGAAGCACAAGCTATGCTAGTAACTACAAGAAGTAAAAAATCTCCTGATATGTCCATCATAAATCAGGAACAAAAAACTGCTACTCCTGTAAAGGAGAAAACAGTAAGCAAGAAGTCTAAGACTAGTCAAACTGATCCTATGTCACTAGATTCTCCAAATGCTTTCAAAACATTGGTAATCTCAGATACAGTGGAATATAACATAGTCAAAGATATGAAAAAGACAAGAGCAAACATTTCTTTACACAAACTCACTAAACTCAAACAACAACATAAAATTCTATTAAGTGAATTAAAAGCAGTTCTTGTATCCCCTCTACCATCAGTTGTAGTTACTCAAGCTGCTTACGATATGGGAAAACCTCCCTCATCTTCAAACAAAGTAAATCCGACAGATTTAGTCCTGATAGGTAATATGTCTATCTCTCATACACCTCCATTTCTTCTTACTTATGAGATTTTCAACAGAAATGTCCATAATTGCCTTGTTGATTCAGGCGCCTCTTCAAATATCATGCCAAGGACTATGCGCACCAAATTGAATATTTCACCCCAAAAATATGCAGTACACATAGTTCAATTATACAGGACAAAAGTAGAGGTACTTAGATAAATAACATCAGTTTCAATTAGGCTTTCCTCTAATCCAAAAGTTTCACAGATAATCGATATTCTAGTTGATGATATCCCTGAATTTTATGGTTTAATTCTATGTAGGGATTGGTCTGAAAAGTTGCAAGGATACTTCGCAACTGATTGGTATCACATGTGGCTTCCACACAACAGTAAACCAAACCAAATCAGAGTAGACCGAGAAAAGTTCATGAAATACATAGTCACTGATCTTAAGGGAAGCAATGAACATGTTGCCTTCACCAATAATATCATTGGTAATTACTCAACTGAATCATTTTTAGGATCTTTTAATGCTCAAAGGTCCCCCTTTCCGAATGATGTTGTAGTGTCTCAAATAGAGAATTTTTCACAAACAGATGCTTCAAAGTGTGTAAATATAGTAGACAAAATTTTAGATAATTCATTATCTTGGACTCTTTGTTTTGATGGTTCCAAATATGAAGATGGTGCAAGTGCAGAATGTATTTTAATCAACCCACAAGGAGAAAAAACCATGTTAGCCTATAGACTTGAATTTCAATGCACCAACAATACCGTGAAATATGAAGCATTGATTCAAGGATTATATAAATCCATTGGCCTTAAAGTCAAATATTTGCAAGTATATGGGGATTCTAAAATAATTGTTAAACAGGTAAGAAATACAATTCATTGTGTCTCTGGGCACCTTAAACATTATCAATCTCTTGCCCGTAATGTTTCTTCTCATTTCATTGCTTTTAACATTTCTTCAGTTCCCAGGTTGCAAAACGCAAGTGCTGATTTACTTGCTAACGTGGCATCCAAGCTTATAACTTCTAAAGAATTTAGTCCAGATAGATTTTCAATAGAGTTAGCTTTTAGGCCATCCATTTCCGATAATGTGATATAATTGAGAGTGTTTAATAATGATGAGGATATAATTGATTTCCTTACATCAGAAGGGTCTTATGAGGAACAGACCATAGATGAACATGAGCATGATCTGTGAATCAACCATAAACAATATCAAAACCCAATTTCGAAGTGTGTAGTTAAGATGGAAGTGTTGGGTTGTGTTATTCCATGACTAACCTATGTAGCGAACTGGGGGGTTGGAGCTCCCCCTTTGTTGAGCCGATTTCTCGGTGGGGGGGCCACATCCCCCCTTGTTCAGGGGGTTTGAGGGGGGTGGGTATCCCCCCTCTACAGGGTCTGGGGCAACGCCCCGGGAATTTTTTTTTTTGGACCCTATATTAGGTTGGGCGAACCTACCTATGGTTTTCGGTCCATGGTTTTGGATGCGATGGTTTTTCAGTCCATGGTATTGGATGCTT
>APFE031518020.1:129256-143391 GCA_000404065.3 Pinus taeda
GGATAGACTGTGATAGCCAAAGTGCAATTTTCTTGGCAAAGAACCCTGCTTACCATTCAAAGACAAAGCACATTGATGTTCAGTATCACTTTGTGAGGGATATGATAGAAGACAAAAAGGTGTTGATGGTAAAGTTGGACACTTTGAAGAATATTGCAGATGCATTGACAAAATCTGTGAGCTCTGAGAAGTTCTCTTGGTGTAGAGAAACAATGGGCATTTCAGGGCTGTAAAAATTACTAAGTTCTCCTATGCCCCCCTGTGGAAAGAAAACAAAAAGTGGGAGAATGTTGGGTTGTGTTATATTCTTTCCACGACTAACCTACGTAGTGAACCAGGGGGTTAGACCTCTACGGGGTCTGGGGTAACGCCCCAGGGAAATTTTTTTTGGACCCTATATTAGGTTGGGCATACCTACCTATAGTTTTTGGTCCATGGTTTTGGACGCGATGGTTTTTCAGTCTATGGTATTGGATGCTTCGGCATATATAAATATGTATTGTAACATTGAAAGGAATATAATGAAAAATCAAGCTGGTAGTCCCGGTTTTTGGGATCCAGGGGAAAATCTCTGTGTATATGTGTTTTATGTGTTATGCGCTCGCATTGTTTATTTTTCTGTGTTTTAGAATTCGTATGCAGGTAATTTTTGTATAGGGTTAAAACCTACATTTTCCTTACATCAGAAGGGTCTTATGAGGAACAGACCATAGATGAACATGAGCATGATCTGCGAATCAACCATAAACAAGATCAAAACCCAATTCCGAAGTGTGTAGTTAAGATGGAAGATATCTATGATTTAAAGGATAGATTCAAGAAGACTACCAACTCCAAAACTCAGAGTTCTACTCTGATATTTGAAGTGGTAAACCTAGGGTCAACTAAAAAACATGAAAATGTCAACCTAGGTCTTGGTTTATCATCTGAAGAAAGGATATCATTCATTAAGTTGTTAAAAATGTATAAAGGTGTCTTTTCCTGGGATTATGCAGATCTCATGACCTATGATACGTTTGTAATTCAACATACCATACCAATGACTTCGAATGAAAAGCCAGTACAACAGAAGCTTAGGGAAATTCACCCAAACCTTGAAAGTCAAATCAAATCTGAATTGAAGAAACTCCTCAAAGACAAAATAATCTTTCCTATTAGACACTCAAAATGGGTATCAAATATGGTCCCTGTGAGGAAAAGGAATGGTGATATTAGGGTTTGTATTGATTTTAGAAATTTAAATAGAGCTTGTCAAAAGGATAAATTTCCTCTGCCTACTATGAAGGAAATATTGTAATCAGTTGCAAGTTCTGAATTAATGTCTTTTCTAGATGGATTTTCAGTATACAATCAAATTCTTGTACATCCAGATGACAGATTAAAGACAACATTCATGACCAAGTGGGGAATATACGCTTATCAGAAGATGCCTTTCAGACCCATAAATGCAGGTGCTACATTTCAACGTGCTATGGATATTGCTTTCAAAGGTTTGATTAGTAAATCAATTGTTATTTACCTAGATGACATCATAGTCTATTCTAAGGATAGAAACAATCATTTAAATGACCTGAAGCATATTTTTGAAAGATGCAAGAAATATGGCATTTCCTTAAATCCAAAAAAATCTTATTTTGCTTTACCAGAAGGCAAACTCCTAGGATTTATAGTGTCCAAGAAAGGGATTTACATCGATCTTGATAGAGTTCAAGAGATTGAAAAAATTCCTCTCCCACATAACAAAAAGACCATGCAACCATTCTTATGCCAAATTAATTTTGTAAAAAGATTTGTTCCAATTTTTTCACAGATTGTCCTACCCCTTTAAGCATTGATAAGAAAAAACGCAGTCTTCAAGTGGGGTAAAGATGAAAGAGAATCATTTGAATTGATTAAAAAAGCCATTATCAATGATCCTTCTTTAAGAACCCCTGACTTTCACAAACCTTTTGTGTTGTACACTTTTTCATCTGATACATCATATGCAGCGGTTTTAACACAACTTAATGATCAAAATATCGAGGCACCCATCTCTTTTTTCAGTTCTAACTTGCAAGGTGTCGAGTTAAATTATTCAGTTGTTGAGAAACAAGCTTTTGTTGTTTTTAAAACCTTGAAACATTTCAGACCTTTTCTTCTTAAAACCCATACAAAAATAATAGTAGCTTACCCTGTAGTAAGGCAATTATTGAATCAAAGAGAAGTAGGGGAGAAAAGAGAAAATTGGGTTATTGCGCTTGAAGAGTATGATGTAGAAATCTGGCCAGTTAAAATTGTTAGAGGCCAAGGTTTTTGCAGGATGTTAACTGGGGCTTCCCACCTATCAGCAGAAGAAGACCAAGGTAATGAAGTGTAGATATCAAAGGTAAATCTCAATGATGCACAATCATAATATGCTGATTTGAAGTTTTATTTGAAGAATGGATATGCCCCTATGCATCTTAATTATAAAACAAAGCATGCTTTAAGGTTGAAATCAAATCAATATGAATTAATCAATGATGTTTTGTTCAGAAAAAAGAATAAAAAATATGATTAGATATTGTTAAGATGCCTAGAAAAACCTGACGCTGAAAAGGTCATGCAGGAATTACACGATGGACCAGTTGGAGGACATTTTGGAGGAAACACCACAGCTCTCAAAATCCTCCATGCAGGTTATTATTGACCAACACTATTCAAGGATGCACATGAATATGCAAGAAAATGTAAAACCTGTCAAACTGTAGCTGGAAGAGAAAAGAAGTCAGCATTCCCTTTGCAACCAGTGAACACCCAACAACCATTCGAACAATGGGGATTAGATATAATTGGTGAGACAACTACTGATTATTTTACAAAATGGGTGGAAGCTATCCCCCTATATATAGCTAATACGGAAAGCATTACAGACTTCATTGATCAGTACATAATTACCAGGTTTGGCTTACCCACAGCTTTAATGTTTGACAATGCATCTTATTTCTCTGGAAATACAATGGTAGAGTTTGCTTTGAAGAGAGGTTTTAAATTAAAGTATTCAACCAACTATTATCCACAAGGTAATGGACTAGCAGAATCGACAAACAAAAACCTCATTAGAATCATCAAAAGAACTATTGACCAAAATCATAGGAATCGACACAAAGCATTGACATTTGCTCTTTGGGTAGACATAATTACATAGAAGGCCTGCATCGATTCTTCTCCTTTTGCTTTAGTTTATGGAAAAGAAGTTGTTCTCCCCACAAACATAACAATTCCATCTCTCGCCCTAGTGCAATTCGTCGATGAAAACCCTTCCTTCTCTCTCAAAGCAAGACAATTCCATATTCTTAAAATCAAGGAAGAACAAGAAAAGGCTAAAGCAACCCACTTCCATCATCAACAATTAGTCAAAGCCTCTTTTGATACAACCTCTTCCAGTCATAAAAATTTTGAAGTAGGTGATCTGTTTTTGAAAAGGGATAAAGCACCCGAGGAAAAAGGTAAACATACCAAATTCCAAAGACTATGGCTTGGCCCTTTCCAATTCATTGAGAAAATTGGTCAATCAACATTTCTTTTACAAGACATATCAGGAAGGACAGATTCCTTGCCCATTAATGGGAAAATTCTCAAGAAATACTTTTCCTAGAAGATAACCTCTTCTAATTTTGTATCATATCCCCTTTAAAATTCTTAGGAAAATAAAGGTTAAGTAGTATTTACTTTTGGTTTTTTCAAAATAAAATATTTCATAATATTTTTTATTTCTCTCTTTTATAAGTAGGAAAAGTTAAAGAAATAATTAGACATTTGAGTATCAAAGTAAACCTGATTTCTTTGGAAAAACTTGATCTTGCTGAACATTTATTTTATGAAAAACTTTTACCTTTACAAAGTATAAATGTGTTGTTATCAGTCAAGAAAAGAATCTTTAACCTAGTAAGGACTTTCTGCAGATCAATATCTTAAAACTCTATCATTATCATCCAAAACTCTTAAATGAGCCAATGATTCACCCCATCTGATAAAATTTTCCTTTTTCAGAGTGTAATTCTAAAATATAAAATACTTAAAAGATAACAAGTCTCATCACGAGCTTGTTTACCATGATCATAGGGAAATAATTACACTGATATTACCAAAACTGTATACCAAAAGAGGATAATAGTTAATGAACTAATCAATCAAAGGACAATGGGTCTCATCAAGAGCCAGCTTGTTCAGTTTAGTTACAACTAGTGAGTGGCATTGTCATTAGTAGGTTACCAAGCCTAGACAATGTCTTTTAAGAAACTAAAAAGAAAAGGCAAAAAAGAAAAAAGACAAGTTCCAAATGAGATTGGAAGCAAGTGAATATCATTTTGAATTTTGAAGATTGCTTCAGATAGGACAATGAATCATTGTTGGTTAAAAGATAACCCTATCGAGGCTATGAACACCTGCTGGCAGCAAAGGCTCTATCTGTGATAAATGAGTAAAAAACCAAAAAACTAATTTGTAGAAAGACACCTGCTATATCTCTTTAAAAACTTGATATTGACTGGTGAAGGCATTTGTATTTTTATCACTATAAAGGGAAAAGTAGTTGAATAAATAGACTGGGCAAGTGATTATGATTCTAGAGAAATGTTGTTTACTTTATAACTCATGTAATTATTATTCCTATAAATCTTCTTACTTTGAAAGTTCTAGAAATTTCAGAATACCAATTAGAGATAACTGGTTCTCCCAAGTGAATTGCCAATTGTTGTACTATGAAACAACCCCCCCCCATTTATAGCTAATGTTATACATATAAATGGGACCCTTTTTTAAAATTTTTAGTCTTTAAAAAAGAAATCCTAAATCTAAGAAATTGCCTTGAAAACTCTTAGAATGACCCAAGTTTAGGATCCTCATCGCAAATTCCAAACCACATTTGTTTCCATGTGATGATCATAAACACCTTAAAGAAATTGCGATATGTGATCAAACCTCCCACTGCGACATACCGGTCAAAACACCTTAAGAAATCGCAATTGTTTCACAGAAGTCGCAATCGTATTTCACAGAAGTCGCAAGTATGTAAGACTTGCTACTATGTCATCCGCCAACGATTTGTGAAATGCGATATTGCGGTAATCGCAATCGCATTTCGCATGATGAGCAGGTAATGCTATATAACATTGTTTTAAAATTTGCGATGCTCTAATAAAGCAACAAGCGTGGGAAGTAACTGAGTTTTAATATAATAATGAATGATTTGACAGGGTAATTAATGTTTAGCAGCTCGAGGAGAGGTAATGATTTTCCAGGTTATGGCTAGTAAATGTTGAGTATCTCATCTGAAATCCTCCCATGATTCCAAGTCTTTTCACGAAGATTTCAACCTTAATTTCCCAATATTCTCTGCGCTGATATATGTCGTCCATTTCAAGCAAGCTACAAAAGACATGTCATTGTGGAAAGTGATGTAGAAACAGAAAAAGCAGAGCATTACAAAAGTCCGAGCTAACAAAAATGTCTCCTATATTCTCTGATACGGTTTGTAATGTTGATGGGGGAGCAACAACTTGGGAGGTCATATACAATAGGCTTGAGGACGAGCGTCCCAAGATTACTGTCACAAAAGCAACAAATGACTCAATAAGACCTTCGAGACTCCAATTTAAGGATGTTGCTTGTTCTTTCCTTCATAGAATAGGAGTGAGAGCAAAAAGCCTCCCATACACTGATATGATTAGGTGGGTGGTGGAAAACCTCACCAATTAAAATAGGCAATTCAGGAACTTGAGAATGGAACTCTTGGGGTCATTCAGAGCAGAAGACCTAAATCAAATGTACCATATACCTGACCCTCAGGATATATATGATAAAACATACATGGCCAACTTCGCAAAGAAGAACGAAGAACCCCTCAAGATGATTCAAGGCTAGAGAGTATTGGAGAACAAGTTCATTTTTGATAAAATGGGTATGTATCTTATAGCTTCTTTGGAAAATCCCTACAATTATGCAGCTACTATGTTATGTAGACTATATGGGTTACCTATTAATGCTAAGTTTTCCATAAAATGGATTCCTTTGGTTGATGCATGTGTTAATTCCCACATTATGACTTGGGCCACCATCCTATCTGATAACATAGCTGCCGTCATCACTGGATATTGACAGAAGAGATCCTCCTCTCCAGATAACTTTTCTCCATTCTAGTTTTGTGCCTACATTATGGATTCCATCTGTTTCTGCACTAAATTTCCAATCATGGGTTGAAAATGGACCTTGCAGGACCCCTACCCTATCCATCTCATCCATAAACAAATGTGGGAATCTCATTATATACCCCATTTCTATAAAATATGCCACGTTGTTATTTTTCCATTGCATCAATTAATTTTCAATAAGAAAGCCCCCAAGTTTTCCCAAGAAGCCGCTACAAACATTTTGGCTGTCGTCAAATATTTTGTTGAAGAATGGTTCACCTACATTAGGGTTTTTGGTAGCACAGTAGACCCACATGTCCACCCTTTGTATGTATTTGATCAATTGTTAGCAAGAGAAACAACCCACCATACCGTGGGAAAAGGCCTAACCAAAATTCTAAAAGAAAGCAAGAAGTTATTATAGCCATCTTCTCCTATTAGGTACGGTTCCTTTTCATTAGAAAATTTTAATCATGCAATAAAGGAGTCAATAAGCCTGGAAAGTCTCAAGCTCCATACTTTTCCCAAAAGGCAATTTGATCCAGACAAGATAACATATAACATCACCACTATAGTAAAGATCAAGCCTTATAACCATGAGGCTAATAATTTTGAAGACCTTTTACAATCAGCCCAATCCTTCGAACAATCATTCGAATGGGTGAGGACAAATATGCGTGCTGGAGATCTTGAGAGCCTTCAGGAGTTTATAAACAAAAGGCTCGAGAGAATCCCACTACATTTGTTGAAAATCAAGGACAAGCCTACCCCAAGTGTGACTATCAACAACGAGGGGCCTGATTCTCGCATAGAGTCTCATGCAGATACAAGGAAAGCACCGAATATAGAGAAAGCCCAAGACATCGAGACTACTGCAGAATCCTGTAGGAAATCAGCCGAAAAGCAGGGTATGAGTAACCCACCCAAAGATATTGGTTCAGAGATCAAAAGCAACAATCTCAAGCAAGAGTGGGATCAATTCAATAAGAAACTACAAGACACTCCCAAGATAACAAATGCCCAAGAAATTATGGAGTATCAAACTCCTCTGCATGTTTAGAAGAATACAAAGTCTGAACCGATGGATGAGCAAGCGAAGACGTCTCAACAGGCTGAAATCATCCCCGCTCTGCCCACATCGGAAATTGTCTTGAAGGTGATTGAAATCCCTCCTCTTGACGTGTTCTATATCCCTCTGCACAAGGTTGTAGTAAGGAGACAGAGGAAAAGGAGAAGGATAGAAACACCCGAACTGAATGAGCCAATGGACATAGTTTGGAAGGATGCCCCTTCCAACCCAGCTGAAAACTTGACTAGATTGTCACAGTTTATAGGAGCATATGCAACTGCTACCATGGACAAAGCTACCGAAATATTTGTTTTGTTGAAGGAAAAAGAAGAAAAGATTGCACGATTTGAGCAACAGCTCGAAATAGAGAGGGAAAGTGTGAACAAGCAGGCCGCTGAGCAGCTGGCCCAATTGTAACAAAGCATGGAGGTGTTGAAAATAAGCCATGAAGCAGACATATCAACGAAAAACATGCAACTCCAAGACTTGCAACAAGCCATGGAAAGATATAAGGATGTTCCTACTATCGAGGAATTCATCAAAGAGGTGCTAGAGCTTAATTCTCTCTTATGAAAACAACAAGAACAATTTTTCCAAAAGATGTCATATTGCTCCTTATCTGATCAATAGTGACCAACTTACAGATAAAGCGATTGACCAGAGAACTGAGTTTACTGATCTGAACACAAGAATCTCAGAGTTCATTGAATGGCGAGAAACAGAAGAGGGGAGGGAAGCCAATCTGCTTAAGATCGAGGAGACACACAAGGACATTCTTTTCACGGATTGGGACACAAGGATCAAACAGGCCGAACTAGCAGTGGCAAGAGTGGCTGCAATGTCAAAGAATATAGTAAAGGCAGTAAATCATACTTTGTTTGCCACCAACTTGGTGAAAGAAGGCAACCCGAAAGAACTTCCCAATCTTAATGACTTGCGTAACAGATGGAAGGAAAGAGTGGAAACTCAAAAGGAAGCAATCACAAAATTAGCAAAGACTGATTGGAAGTCATTATTGGCAATACCTCGTGAAGCCACACAGTAAAATCATGACCCTTGACTACTCTTTCCATTCAACTCAGCGGATGCTGCCACCTCTCAGAGATGCAATTTTCGCAGGACATGTCAGAACATAGTTTGGGGCACCTCCTCAAGTCAAATCGATGGTCGATATATGTGATTTGAAAGACAAGATGGCAGACACCAAATCATCATCATAGCCTATGCTCATCAAGCCACTGTTTATTTTTAGAGTTAGTTAACTAGTTAGGAGGAAGGTTGTTTGAAACCTCCTCAAATTTTTGTATAATCTATTTTTGAACATTAGTTAGAATAGTATTTATACCCTTCCCATGCATTTAGAGAAGGGTCCAGAATTTTATAAAAAACATTTGCAAATAATGCACTATTGCAAGTTTGTGAATGCTTTGGTGAAATTATGGAACATGATCGTTTCTTTTAAATATTAGACTACTTTCCTTTGTTGATGCACTTTTGTATACTTGAAAGATAATTTGATTTTAAGAAAAGAGTTGATCTATGTCATTAGTCAAATCAACAAAATTTCACATATATGGTACTTCTATCTTATATGATTAGCCCTGTTTCTATTTAATTAGTGACAACAATTTATTTTCATGAATTATATATATATATAATATATAATAATATATATATAATACTTACTATATATATATATATAATATATATATATATATAATATAGTTAAAGCATAATTGAACTATTGTATGATTCCTAGGTGAGATGATTTATTTTCGTATATATATTTCATTTATATGTGATATAGTTTATACATTTCTTTGACGAACTATTTAGTCAAAGAAATTATCTTTACAGGTTATCATCTCTGTTTTATGTGTGATTGATCTTTATTATCACAGGTCAACGAGATATCTTTGTAGATCACATATTATACATAAATACCCGGGTTTATATTAGATTAAGTTAGCTAGAGATTTGCATGATAGAATAGGTCATTCAAGTTATCATTATTTTATTGCAATCACTCGTAAACAACCCACTCTCATTTTAAAACCCATACTAGGAAATTGGTCCCATTATCCCCAGTCTGAGCCACCACTTTAAATGGAAAAGGAGTTGTCTTAAGGTATGGACTAGGGGTTATCCCCCATACTGGAGTAGCAGAAATCTGAGGCTTCAACAGGTTGTTATCTATGTGTGGGTTTGTAGGGTAATGTTACAAGCCCATTTTAGTCTTAGCCCTAGTGTAATCTGGGTTATGGGTGTCTTTATTTTTAATGGGAATAATGACTCTGGTCGTTTGTTCGATCGATATATCTCATTGAAGAGAAATTATTTCCTCCATAGTCACTTTGGAAATCCATGTAAATCTCGTTTTTGAATAATATAAAACCTTGATTTACACACACACAAAAATAAAAAAAAAATAATACATGCACTATGTTACCTAAAAAAAATAGTATTAAGAAAGAAAAATTTATCAAAACAAGCTAAATCAAAACAAATGATTCCAAGAAAAATAAATTTATATATTATAACATTAAAAAAATATACAATATCTATAACTATTCAAAACCATTCCAATTAATTAATAATTTATAGGAAGATTTACATTTTTTTTTAAGATCAACACAAATCCATTAACAATTTAAATTAATTATAATCATAATAAAATACAAAATAACATTATTTTTGAATAAATTCTTAAAAATTTTTTTTTCCGTATAAATTAATATATAATTTTAAGAATTAATAATATTCTTTCAAAATAAATAAAGTATTAAAATTTACCATTCTTTCGAAATTGCTATCATAATTATTAATTTTAATTAATATAACCATAATGTAAATATAAATTGGTGATTTCCCTTTTTAAAACAAGAGCCACGTGATGGCATGTTACTACGTATTTGCACACATAAATTATGTGCATTTAGTTTATTTGGTTGAAATGATACATGTAAAATAGACTCTAAATGACAAAAACACGATCGAAGTAAAAATTATTTCACTGAATTCTAACAAAAATAAAATAAAATGTAGAATAGTTAGACAACATCATTTTGATGAAAAACATAAAGATAAAGTTCTCTTATCATAAGAAATCACCATAATTTGTTTATTCTATGTTCATAGTTTTCTAGACATCTTTTTTTGTTGAATTGTAAAGATTTGTTGGGACCATCAATTTGAACTATCAACTCTTCACAGTTCAAATACCAAATATTCATAAAATTAACTTCATGTTGAGATTGTTTCCCTAGGCATTTACATTGGAAACGTTGCTAGTACTCCGAAGATTCATCGTTTCTATGTTCATTGAGTATCTTGATTTGTTCCCTAACATCTTACAATGTCTCTTTTGGCGCTCCTCGTGCCACCACCTCTCCTCGATAAAATTAATGAGTTGTCTTTACTGAGATTTTTTGGAAGCTTTTCTGGTGGGTTTTCCTAGTCTAATTTCTCTAAAATCTGACAGGAATTTATTGAAATCACAAGCTTGATGGGTAACCCCTACACAATTGAAGTGCCTTAGGGGTTTTTCAGAGTGTTGAATCCATGTATACACT
Source organism: Pinus taeda (assembly GCA_000404065.3). NCBI lineage: Eukaryota > Viridiplantae > Streptophyta > Pinopsida > Pinales > Pinaceae > Pinus > Pinus taeda. The sequence continues at coordinate 140,047 of APFE031518020.1, forward strand.
AAAAAAACTAGTTTAAATACCATAAATCAAGATTTCACCTCAATTTTTTTTCACAATTTTTTTTTACTGAAAAGTCAAAAAAACCACACTAAAAATAACTCCAATTAATTAATGAAAAAAAAAAAAATATTTATCTCAAGTATCAATATTATATTCCTCCCTAATCTGCTTATCACCATTACTTTTCCATTTTCAATTTTTTATTAGTCTTGAATCTTAGTTAAATTTGTATATTTAATTTACATAGAGAATGATTTATCCTAATCCTAATCTAATTTAATTTAATTTAATTTATTATTTATTTAATTTATATTATTGTAATCAGTAATTTTATTACTCATTAAATATGAACAAAATGATCTTACTTTCCCAAACTATTAACTTCAAATTAAACTTCTCAAGAAATCACTTTAATTTTTACTTTTATTTTTTTAATGAAAGTTATCTGCAACAACATTGGTATCATGACTTTATCCTCTCCCTTTAAACCCTTTCAAAGTGAGTTGTTATAATCTTTACCATGAACTAAATCATTTCATTTTCATTAAAAATGGGGCATTTCATTTAAGGAGATTCTATCATATCAAAAAAAACTTGAAGGTTATTGTGCTTTTCCTAACCATATCCCAACCAAAATATTTGGTCTTCTTTATTAGAGGTATTCCAACACACTGGGTTCTGCCATGGTCCGGAGGCTAATTGCTTCCTAAGATTTTATTTTTTATTTTTTTCTTCCTTCCCTCAGGTGTCAGTATTAAGGTTTTAAATTTGGCGGGTTTTAGAAAAAAAATTATGATTATCTCCATGTTATAACTATTAAGTAACTTTATGAGGGTGAGGGTGAGGGTGAGGGTGGGGGTGGGGGCTGTTAATGTGCAATGCACATTAACACCCCCCGGGTGAGGGCAGGGGGTGTTAATGTAGGGTGGGGGTGAGGTGTTAATGTAGGGTGGGGGTGGAGGGTGTTAATGTGCAATGCATTCATCTGAATCAACACTCTCTGCATCATCCATCTCTAAAAGTTGGTCTATGTCAGGGGAAAATATATCATTTGGCAAGGAATCGTCAAGCCATGGAGGTGCTACCTCCAAAAAACAGCAGAAAAATGGAAAATGGAATACATTTGCTGGTCTCGTTCTGGGATCTGTAGAAATTGCTCCATGGAATCTGACCTTCACACTGAATGATGGTTCGCCTTGCTGACTGTCTAGCAGGGCTACTTCTATTTCAGAATGAAGAAATTCAAACTCTACAGTGTAGTCATATTGAGCAACAATATGAATCTTCCACATTAAGGTTCTAATGGTCTCCCGGAAATTAAAATTGCAAATATGCTCACTCCTAGGCATATACTTGAACATAAACAACTTAAACCAGGGACTCCACCAATTATTTCCACTATGTAACTGTGTTGCATATGCAATGACTCTAACATATCCCTGTATTCTGGCCCTCTGATGGATGGAGAAATAATCTTGCCATGTCCAATCTGTATTTTGGATAAAACCAAAACAGATAGGAACTGGCCCTCTAGAAAGTGAATAATAAACACGCCATGGCCTATCTCTATAAGGTGACTCACTAAGATAAGCTACCATGCCAGGCTCTGAATCAAACCACTTCTACAAAATGATTTGGATGACTTCGACTGGTAATGATTTAACTCTTAAAACAAAACAATCCCAACAAAATTCATATTTACACTGACTACAGATCAAGATTGAACAGATTTTTGACTGACAGACACTAGACTGGACTGGACTTTTACTCGAAGAACTTCCTCCTTTGTACAGGGGTCTGAACATCTTGATGTCCTTAATTTCTGGAGCTCCTTCTCTTGTCAACATGTCTGCTAGGTAGTTTCATCACCTGATTTGTAGACGATGTCAAAATCAAATCCTTCTAGCCACAGAGCCCATCTTAGAATCCTGGTATTTCCTTGTTCTAACAATTTTTTGTTAGCCAAAATGTTTTCATGTGCTTCAGATCAGTGCTAACTAAAAACCTGACACTCTTCAAGAACAATCTGAACCTTTGGATTCCTCTTTTGACAACAAGTATTTCTTTGTGGGAGGATGGATACTTGACCTCTGTGATATCAAAAGTACCAGAGGCATATGCAGAGACAAGTTCCTTCTTTCCATGTTTTTGTAACAACGTTGCAACCCATGTATTATCAGATGCATCTGTTTCAAGAATGAATGGAAGATTAGTAACAAGCAGTCTGAATTTAGGAAGTTCTCTAATTTTGCTTTTTATGTTTCTTACTGCTGTAGTCATTTCATTGGACCATCCAATTTTTTCTTTCCTTAGTCTTTTCTGCAAAATGTTAGTGTCTTCAAATTGCTTTTCATAGAACTGCTGGATGTAATTTAAGCAACCTAAAAATCTCTGAAGCATCTTTTTATCAAGGAGAATATCAGGGAACTTTAAAAGATGGAGAAGGACATGAGGCTGGAGCTCGATATGACCCTGTTCTATATGCAATCCTAAGTAGTCTATTCTGACTTTTCCAATCTGAAATTTCTCTTCTGAGTCAGATAAAACTAAACCATGCTTGTATACCATTTCATAAAAGTTTTCTAAATGCATCTTGTGAGTATTTACATCCTTGCTAGACACAAGCAAATCATCAATATATACAATTACATATTGTACCCCTCCAAAAATATCTTCCATCCTTTTTTGAAATTCAGACGAAGCATTTTTTAATCCAAATGGCATGACTGTCCATTGATATTGGCCATGGGGAACTGTGAAGGCTGTTTTATACCTGTCTTCTAGAAGAATGCCAATTTGCCAAAAGCCACTTTTGAGATCAAATTTGTTGAAAACATTGGCATTAGCTAATTTAGCAAGCAACAATTCTTTATTGGGAAGAGGATACCTGATAGGCATGAGAGCCTCATTCAATATTTTGTAATTAATTACCAACCTCTTCTTGCCACGTTTTTGCTCACTGTGTTTGTTAACATAGAAGGCTGGGCAGGCCCATGGACTTTTGGAAGGTTCAATCAGATTTTGTTGTAGCAGTTGTTGAATTTCTTGTTTGCACAAGTCTTGTTCAGTGGGTGACATATGATTAGCACTTGCTTTCTGTGCTTTAGGAATCTTATATATGGATGTGAATAATACAAATGGATCTTTTTCCTCAGATAGACTGAGACTCCTCTATTGATCCGGCCACTTTAGGTTCACACCAGCATCTAGCACTAATGCGCAGGCTTCTCGAATCACCTAAAGACTTTGAACTTGGCTCATGGTGCGAGCAGATCAGACAGTATGTCCGCAGATGCAGAGCAGGAGCAAAATTCGACTCAGACTCTAAGACTCTTAATTTTCGAA
>APFE031518021.1:0-61343 GCA_000404065.3 Pinus taeda
GTTGGGTGATCTAAGCTTTACTTGCGGTGAAGAAGGGCTTTCTTACTGGAGGATGATGCTAGGTCACAACTATTGGTTGTAATCCTCTTGCTATTCCTGATATTAATAAAGCTATTCAAGTTTTCCTCCATATTCTTGTATGTTTGATTGTATATGCATTTGTATGGTTAATACATATTTGGTTCTGTGTTATTTATGAATATAGATCTCTGTTCTTCGATAGTAGTATACTGCTTTGATTCCACAGGTGCTCTTTGAAGCTGGGCAGACAAAGAAGAAGCGGCAAAGATCTTTCAGGAAGGAGAGGAATCAAGTAAGGAACCAAGTGCAAGACTAAGGTTGGTGTCCTTTGTTTCACTCTTATCTATTTTCATAAAGGAAAATGAAAGTAGTATTTACTTGTTTGTTTCTAAGATAGCTACCAGTCTTAGTGGGAATAGTAGCTCTGAGTGGACACTATTCCCGATAACAAAATGGTGTAAAGGGTGCGATGCATATTGAATGGCCCCTCTATAGGGTGCGATGGGTGAGAATGGACGAATGGAAGAGATAGTTTGGGAGGTGGAAGATCATGGAATCTTGCAGAAGCTTCCCCTCTGACACTTGCCTCTCTATTTTCGACTAGGGATGAGTAAGAGATCATCAGTCTCCAAGTGGAATCAAGAACTATCAGAGAGAGGACACCAATCAAAACCCCAGAAGATGACTCACCCCCCTACAATCATCTATACATGGATCCCTCATCCCAGAGATCTAGGGGCTGGAATCTTGTATCTTGTAGAGAAGTGCTGTTGGTTTTCTGGTGAAACTTCATAGTGTTGGGTGATCTAAGCTTTACTTGAGGTGAAGAAGGGCTTTCTTGCTAGAGGATGATGCTGGGTTAGAACTATTGGTTGTAATCCTCTTGCTATTCTTGATATTAATAAATCTATTCAATTTTTCCTCCATATTCTTGTATGTTTGATTGTATATGAATTTGTATGGTTAATACATATCTGGTCTTGTGTTATTTATGAATATAGATCTCTGTTCTTCGATATAGTATGCTGCTTTGATTCCACAGGTGCTCTTTGAAGCTGGGCAGACGAAGAAGGAGTGGCAAAGATATATCAGGAAGGAGAGGAATCAAGTAAGGAACCAAGCGCAAGACTAAGGTTGGTGTCCTTTCTTCCACTCTTATCTATTTTCATAAAGGAAAACGAAAGTAGTCTTTACTTGTTTGTTTCTAAGATATCTACCAGTCTTAGTGGGAATAGCAGCTTTGGTGGACACTATTTCCAGTAACAAAATGGCGACTCCACTTGGGAGCGAATAGGTTTTTTGTTAGTCTATCTTGTTTGTTTTATAAACTTACAAATGGAGCCTGAAGTCAAGCCAGCTAGCCTTCGAACTGCATTTGTTATACAAATGCAAAGTAGATCAATGCTGCTTCAGTCTATCTCCGGGTTTTGTTTATAAATTGAAAAATTGATCTTCAAACATTCTAATTGCCCTAAGTGGTGGCTCTAGTAACCTCCTTAGATCAACCCCTGTGATTTACATTTACTAAAAATCACTTACTCAGCCTAAACCCTTGAACTGAACTGTAAATTGTGAGAAAAGACTGGTTAAAAGTCTTGCACTGGTATCATCACACCCTCCCTTCAAGGCAGTCTGTATGCATCGCACTTCCCGTGTGCAGTAGGTGAGATGCATACTGGATTCCCTGTGTGACAGGTGCGATGGTCAGGGAAGGTTAATTTTACCTTCAGAATTTGGTTTTTCTTCACTCTTTTCAGTTCTATTCAAGAGTTTTGTTGTCTGTGGTCAGTATATCTCTGTGAAAACCCCTTTCTCTTCCATCATTCCGCTTCTATTGTGCAAAGAACTGTAAGTGTTTTTATGTATTCTGCGCCATTTTCAGTTCTCTTTTGCAAAGAAGTAGTGTAGTCAAACTGTCGTTTCTTAATCTAAAAGTGTCGTAAGTGTCATTTTCAGTCATAGAAGAGAATCCCATTGTTCTTGATAGTCGATTGTACTGTTACTCTTGTATATGATTTGAATTAATAGTTTTTAAAGTGTCGAAAAACAATTTTCATTTTGAAATCGCAAAGTGTTGCCCTTATCTTCACTTCATTTTGAAAAGAAATTTGTTGAGTATTGTCGCTTTGAAAATAATTCAGATTTGCACTTAGCTTTCTTATCATCATTCATACATTAAGAAGGCTGAAAACAAATACATACATGTGCATTTTCATTTAGACTACTTGGTTTGATTTAGGACAGTGCATTTAGCGTGTGCTCTATGCTATTTGTTGAAACTCTCAATTTTCTTTCCTTAGTAGCTAGGATTTTCATTGCCAAAAGAAGATTAAACAGTTGTTTATCATCTTAGACTGGATTTTAGGAATTGTATACACATCACACGGTGAACCTGAAAGGAAAATTTTTAAACAAGATCAAATACAAAATAAATTTAATGAATCTAAAAACGCTTTGGAACCTAATGCACAACATCTAGAAGTCTAGGCTAGAGACGTCTTCCGGAGTCGTAAAACCTAGTAACTGTTGTTTTCATTTTTGGTTGGGTGATTCCTCCACTCTGAGACGACAAGTGCCAGTACGGACTTGTGCTCCCACGTACCGTCGAGTATATATTGGGATACCATAATAGGCTATATCCTTTATCCTTTGGAAGCCGTGTCTGCCGCCCTATCGATCTCAATGCACTGAACACAGCATTCGGAAAGATTGACTGCCATACCGTAAAAAGTATTCTGCAGTTTTGTGATTGGTTTGGTAATCCCCTTCTGCCTAGATTTCCAAAGAAGTCTCTTTCATTCCTTTTTAGACTCCTTAAAAGAAAAGGTCCATCTGAGCACTTGTCACTTCAGGCTCATTAAAAATCGAAGGCGACTAGAGTCATCTTTTGTTTTTTCTCGACTCTTAAAAATTGAAAAAACAAGTTGTGTCAAAGAGTCTAAAATTCATTTAATTTGAAAACATTTTCCCCTTTTATTTTGAGTTGATCAAGTAATCTGCAATCATGGAAGAAATTCAATCAGAACCCCGTCGTTTGTGGAGACTTACGAGTCAACCGTCGTTGACTCCGGAAGCGAAACCATTCCGAACAAAGTGGACTCGTTTGACCGGATCAAAGTCCCCTAGGTTGGTTAGAGCAAGTACTCCGACATCCTCAGAGACTCTGGTTACTCCGAACATTTCTGGTATCCCTGCCTCTACAGGAGAAATTCCACAGCATCAAAAGGACATTACAACTGATCCTAGTGTGACGGTAAACACTTCTATCCCTAAACTGGCTCCATATACAGCTGATTCGGAAGGTGTTACTCCCCAAGTGTCTGTTGCTGTAGAACTTATATCTTCTTCAGCACCAGAAATATTTTACGGACCTGATGATCTGCCTCTTCCTCCTGGATTGATTTCCATAGAAGAGATTGTGGAAGATCCTCCATCTAACACTCCAATGCAATTTGGAGTTTGGATCACCCTATATCCTTCTTCATCAGAAGATATTCTCTTGCCATCGAAAGTTCTTGAAGAATCGCTAAGGAATCTTTTGGATTGGCTTAATATGCCTGAACAACCGTTGACATCAAGGACTATGTCACCCAACACAGTAGCAGCAGAAATTCCTGTTGCTACTCCGACAATGTTTGCCGGCATGCCATCTGTCCCAACCATCTCTCAATCGCTGGACGAAGTCCATCTAGGGGCTGTTTTGACAGTATGGACTGTTCCTGTTTGTTCATCCGGAATTATATCTGGAATATCTTACGTTGAGTCTCGACAAATTGATCCTTCACAGTGTCAATTTGGGCAAACCGGTCCCCAAAGGCAAGTCATTCCTTTGAGTACTGGATTACTGTCGTATGGAGGGCCTATACCCTTTCATTGCCTTCTTCAGAAGGACAACCATGCGAGAGTTCACAACAAAATTTAGGTTATGCTGGAATTACAACTAGCGGTTGGGTGCCAATCCTGCCTCAACAACCAAGAGTTGTATGCTCAATGCAACAAAGTTTACCTATGACAAATATCCCCACTACGCCGGCTGTTGTGGCAGTATCAAAAGTACAAGTGCTTCCAGTTGTATGCCAACCTCAAGTTTCTCAGGTTATAATGCAACAACCTCTTGTACCTATGACACGACCGCAATCACCAACTAGTGGAATGACACAGGTTCAAACGGGGACCACCACCCCCCATCTTGGTCAAACAGTCAGTACTGGACAACAACCCATGACTTCACAACCATGGCTGGTGCAATACCAACAACCGCAATTCCAACAAGCTTACCAAGGATATGAACAACAAGTCTTTGCAAGTAATGGGCAACTGTATCAACCATATCATAATGGTTATGCCCATCAACCTTACCAAAGTTACCAAAATAAAATACATTATGCTGGTATGCAAAGACCAACTGCTCAAGCAATTCCATCTTATCTTGGGTATGCTCAGCCAAACCTGAATCAATAGTTGCCTTTTGTGGCAACTTTAGAGTTACCAGATCCAAATCGACTAACGAACGATCCAATTGTGTACGCCCCTTGGTGGCCGACGATTCCGCATAAACTTCTGTCTAATATTCCTAAATTTAATGGAAATCCAGGTGAAGACCCGTCAAATCATGTGATGACCTTTCATCTATGGTGTTCACCCAGCACCCTCAATGATGATTTGATCAAACTTCGCCTCTTTCAACGAACGTTAACTGGTCCGGCAGCAAAGTGGTATATCGAATTGCCTAGAGCTTCATTTGATAACATCAGTACCATAGCCACAACCTTTTTAACCCATTTTCAATTACCCATAAGGTATGAAACAGGAACCAAGCTACTTACCAATTTCAAGCAAACGACGGCCACTCACATATCTGATCACATTCATTAATGGTGACATCGTCGTAGAATGGTAAAAATGTATGTTCTTGATCAGCTATTGGCTGAATGGTTTATTAAGTCTTTGTTACCTGCTATTACAGAAGATGTGGCAAAGGGAGGAGTCGTCACTGAAGAGCAAGTTATTTCTCATGCACAATATCTAAACTTGATTTATACTCAGTCTGGCACACTCTACAATAAAATCCCTGATGCTCCTAGACCGGATTTTTTTGTTCCTCCCCGTCCTAAATCAAACAAAGACTCTCATGCTGGTGATGGCGTGATAGGTACGAAAACCACTAAAACCGTAAAGGCTACGTCGAAAAAGGCCCGCACGATTTCGAGTCAAAACGCAAATGAAGAACTTCTAGCCTCGGAAGTAAATGGCGTGTCAATAGACAAAGGCAAGGGACCCAAGAAACCAGGAGGCAAGAAGAAAAAGAAAGGGAAGAAGAAGAACTAGGAGGGGTCATCTCCTAAAAAATCTTCTACAAACCCTTCTTGGGATAAGAGACCAAAAAGTCCATGCCTAATATGTGACGAGGATCACTGGACCAAAGAATGTCCATATAAAGATGAACTTCGAAAATTCTTCAAAAGTTCAAAAACCTCGGCTGTATTGACTAATCCGTTTCCGAACCCAGGAACAAATCTGGTTGCTAGCGAAAATGCTTCCCCATCCCAAGTGCCAATGTTGTCAGTTTCAAAGAAACTGAATGATGCTCTCATATCGACAAAGAATAAAGATTACGAGAATCCACGGATGTTGAACAACAAGGATAATGATCAACCTAGTAGTTCAACAACAACTTCACCCGAAGTTGTGCCACCCATCATTCCTGAATTAACGATAAAACTGCCAAAGGGAGTAGTACACAAATCGACGTTTAATCCTCGTGCCAGAGCAGCACAACACTATAATATAGTGGAGGATTTAGCCCAATCGCCCTCTGCAATGTCAACTCTTGAGGTACCATAGAATTGCCCCTCACAAAAGCAGGCTTTATTATCAGCAATAGGTGGGATTGACCCAACGGATTCCAATCTTATGTCTTTTAATCACAATGGATATGACCCTCAGTTACCAACCCAAATAGCTTTCCTCATCCAAGTGAAAGCCCTCAACAAAACTGTTCATAGAACAATTATTGATGAAGGGGCATCCACATGTATTATGTCGATGAGTTGCTGGAAAACTCTAGGGTCTCCATCCTTGTCACAATCGTCGATGACATTAAAAGCATTTGATGGACGAACATACACCCCGTATGGGATATTAAGTAACTTGCAAGTCGAACTGGGGGGCAAAACAATAGAAATTGATGTTGAAGTTATCGATGGAAACCTCGATTAGAACATCCTACTGGGAAGACCCTAGATATATGCCATGGCAGCCGTTGTGTCGACCTACTTTAGGAAAATTTCATTTCCTTCCCAAGGAGGAATTACAATCATCGACCAACAAACTTTTCTCCCCAACAGTTCGCAAGTTACGGGAAGCATTCCGATGATCCATGGAAGCCCTAATGTGCTTCAAAATATCAGAGTAGGCCTACTAAAAGACCCCACATTAATGGGAACTTTTACCCTACCGCCTCCAACCAATTTGGTGGAAGTGGCTAACGTGGGAACCTGCAATATGATATCTTCCATTCAAAAGATGTCAGAAAACGATGTTAAAATGGATCATCTGCAGGTATTGCCTCTAACCCCACTGGAAATATTATAGCAATCAATGTTTTCAGCATGGGAGGCAAACCCGTATCAACGCTCATCAAGTGTTTGGATAGATAGGTCTAAGGAATATGGCACCCCTTCAGATCCTTGGTCGCAAGTACACTCTATAGACGAAGGAATCATTCAATTGATGATGATTGATGGGGCACCATGGGAAGATTACCACCATCGTTCCCATCTTCTGAATTGGAAAGAAGATAATTCCAGCAACCTAGACCATCCTTTAGTATTTGACTTCCTGGCGAATACTGTGAATATGATGGATTCTGAGAGAAACCTATCCAATATTGAAGAGACTACCGCCATAAATATCTCAACCAAAATAAATGTTGTAGAGAATATTCATGTCAACAAATCTTGTTCTTCTTCAGAACTGGAAATATATAGCGCTCTCTTTCGCGAGTTTAGAGATGTCTTTGCTTGGTCATATGATGAAATGCCAGGTATTGACTCGACCATAGTTGAACATGAAATTAAGATGTATCCAGATGTCAAACCGGTACGACAATTGCTACGAAAGGTGCACCCCAAGAAAGCCGTTGCCAACAAGGCGGAAGTTGAAACACTCCTCCATGCTGGTTTTATTTACCCGGTTCCTCTAACCGATTGGGTTTCGAATATTGTTCCTGTGATGAAGAAACACGGAACGATTAGAGTGTGCGTTGATTACAGGGATGTAAATCAAGATTGTCCGAAAGACAACTACCCTACACCCTTTATTGACCAGATAATTGACGAATGCACCGGATGTGAAATCTTTTCATTTATGGATGGATTTTTCGGGTATAATCAAATAAATATTCGCCCACAAGACCAGTCAAAGACTGCATTTATTTGTCTGTGGGGCACGTTCGCATATCGCAAGCTACCCTTTGGTTTAAAGAATGCAGGGGCAACATTTTAGAGAGCAATGAACTATGCTTTCCATGACATCAAGAACATCGTTCAACCATATCTCGACGATCTTCCAGCTCATTCGCGAAAGCGGACCGATCATCCACAGCATTTGAGAGCGATATTTCTACGTTGCCGACACTACAAGATACGACTCAACCCGCACAAATGCGTGTTCTGTGTCAATTCTGGTCATTTACTTGGCTTCGTTGTCTCAAAGGACGGGATTCGTCTTGACCCATGTAAGGTTCAGGCAATCATTGATTTGCCTCCACCTTCAAACTTGCTTCAGATTCAAAAACTCCAAGGGAAAGCAAACTTCCTTAGGAGGTTCATTCCAAATTACGCTGAACTAGCTAAAGATTATACTCGTCTATTGAAAAAAGAAGTACCCTTCATTTGGGATCAGGTCACGCAAGCTTCCTTTGATGCTTTAAAAGCAATCTTTAATAAAAGCGTCATTAATGTATGCTCCTGATTATCAAAAAGACTTTAACCTGTATCAGGCTGCAGCAGATACGACCATAGCGATGGTTTTAGTTCAAGAGGATAATGGAATTGAACATCCTATATATTATTTAAGCCGAAACTTAAATGATACGGAAATGAAATATCCTACGTTGAAAAGCTAGCCCTAGCAGCTGTTCAAGAAATATAGAGATTTCGACACTATGTCCTCTTCAGAAAAACTACCATTTTATCAGATTGCAACCCCATGACTTATATGTTGTCGCGACAGTTGCTGGGGGGCAAATATTCAAAATGGATAGCAATTTTACAAGATTTTGATCTGGAATTCAAAAAATCCAAATCAAAGAAAGCCCTGGTATTCACAGAGTTATTATGTGATCTCCCATCGTCATCCAACGATGCAACATCCGAAGAAGAGATCGTGGATGAAAATTTGTTTCTGATTTCTTCAAGCAATCCGTGGTACGGAGATATAATCATCTATCTCCAGACACAAACATATAGGTCTAACACCTCACGCTCCGAACAACAACGAATTCGATACCAAGCGAAATACTACGTGATCGTCGGTGATACCCTTTACCGTCGCAGTATCGATACAGTTTTGCGCAGGTGCCTCACCCATGAGGAGGCTGAAAAAGTCCTGAATGATTGTCATTCAGGCGCATGTGGGGGGCATCAATCTGGTTATGCTACGGTGCAAAATTTTTTGCGAGCAGGATACCTCTGGCCAACAATGTTCAAAGATTGCATAACCGCAGTTAGAAGTTGCCATGCTTGCCAAATTTTTGATAGCAAAACCAAAAGACCACCCGCACCGCTGCAACCAGTAGTTGCTGTTGGGCCATTCGCCAAATGGGGCATAGATTTTATGACATGTAACCCCACCTCGGCCGAGGGGCATGGGTATGTCATAGTTGCGGTAGACTTTTACCAAATGGGCCGAGGAGATGCCTACATTAAACAACAGTGGCAAAACAACCACCCTTTTCTTTTTAATCATGTAGTCTCCATATTTGGCGTTCCACGGGCCATAGTCATAGATCATGGATCGCATTTTCGCAATCACATGATGGTTGAGTTGGCTGCCAAATTAGGACTGTCCCATGACAGCTCTACTCTGTACTATGCGCAAGCTAACGGGCAAGTTGAGGCAATCAACAAGGTCCTGAAGCACATGCTGCAAAGAATGATCGGAGTCCATAAATGGAATTGGCACCTGATCCTGTACTCGGCCTTGTGGGCATACTGGACATCGGTAAGAAATGCAACTAGGTTTACACCTTTTCAACTTGTGTACAGTCTGGAAGCAATCTTACCTGTTCAATGTGAAATCTCGTCCCTCAAACTCACAGTCGACCTTCTCCCCCGAACCTCAGAAGAAGAGGCTCGTTTCTTGGAAATAATCCAATTGGATGAAACCCATCATGATGTAGCTTTGGCTAACGAAGCTCATAAGAAATGAGTCAAAATGCAGTTCGACAAAAATTTCAAACCTCGCGTCTTCTCAGAAGGTGACCTGGTCTTACTTTATGACCAGGAATCTGATAAGTTGGGAGCAGGGGAATTCAAATCGTTATGGATGGGTCCCTATATTGTTAAGCATGAATTAGAAAAAGGAGCCTATGAATTGATGGACTATGATGGGATTCCACTAGCGCAACCTCGCAACGGGTTGTACCTGAAACGTTACTATGCTTAATTCCGCGTAGTAATCCTTATGCTTTTGTTACATTTTTGTTTTCGCTAAGAGTAATTATTTTGGTTAGGTAATCCATTTTTTTGCATTCGTTGCAGATGTCGAACCTATTGAAATCATTTGTTGGATATGTCGACGGAGCGAGTCGTAGTTCGCGGAACCTATCTTCTATGACATGGGCCATTTTCGATCCCAGCAGTGGGTTAGTAAGTTTCAGAGGGGTATGTATTGGTCAGTTGATGAACAATATCACTAAATACAGTGCGTTGATAGAACTCCTCTCTGATGCCATCACACATGGCATATGCCGACTTGTCGTCAGGCTAGACTCACAAATCGTCATTCTACAACTCATTAGTATCTATTCCGTACATAATCCAGCTATCTATCACATGTTCCTAAGAGTCAGGATTTTGGAAATATAGTTCGATTTCATTCAATATCATCATATTTCCAGAAGTTTAAACACATTGATAGACTCATTGGCAAATTATGTTTTAGATATACATTTGTGACATTTATAAAAGAGAAGCATCACATCAATATATGCAGCAGGATCATGTAGCTTAACCAAAATAAATCTCCGAAAATCAAAAATTTATACATAACTGTTTATAGTTTATACATAATGTTCTGTAACCAAGACAAAATCGGTCAAATGACCCAAAAATCGAAATGCTAGGGGGCACCCTATTCTAATGATGCTGGTGATAACAAGTCACCACCTGTGCAATCATGTGTAAATGCCTAGTCCATCAACTCGGCCCGCCAGTAGTATGTCGCTGCAACCGCAGAGGTAGCTCGTTGGCCCTCCCATTCGAGATACCAAGAGTGAGACCTCGACCTGATCCTGTAGTGCTGAAAGAGTCTCGGCCACGTCAAGGTCGTGGAGGATGGCCCTCCCCACAGCCTCTCCTGCTGGAGCGGCCGCTGGTTCTCTGCGGCGTACTCCTGGTTGAACTGGTCCAATATCTACATGAGCACATGAGTTTTGATTAGTCTTAATCAGAGAAAGCATAAAAAAATTATGAGAAAAATAAACAGAGATATGGTCAGAGGATTTACCCATAGCACCCCACTGCTCGCCGGCCGATATCACTAAATCCGGGTCACCCCGAAAATCCATGCCAACATATGGAAACTTGGCGTAAACCATCTCCTGATGATCGAACCACTCGAAGAAAGTATTAGAAAAGGAAATCTAAGGCTGGCCAGCATGTCGAGACATGAGGTCAACCCATCCCTGCATCCGTGGTTCAATCGGTGGAGGTAGGCCAAGTGAGATGTACTGCGGTTGCATCAGTGGGATCTTCTCCAAAGCGAAAGTAGTCAAAATAGAACCATAGCCAAAATTCTTGGATCTTCCGCTTTTCACCTTGGTCAGTTGTTCTTTCATCACAAAGAGTACTACATCACACCAGTTGAACACCTTCGGTTCGAGGCATTCCAAAGCATACTGCATGTAAGACCTGTTAGCTATGTGAAGAGTCGCACTACCAGCCAGTCTAGCAAAAGTGAGCAGAATGGTCCTTAAGGGCCAGTTAGTGACATCTCGGATATTGATCTTGCCGTCCGTACTTGGCTGAGATCCCTCTTTACAGTGCCAGTGAATATACTCCCTCACGGATTCACCCCCGCGGGCAGGACCCGATAATGAGAGAGGGGCACCATGCCTCGATAAACAGGTCAAAAAATAGATGTCCACGACAGTCAAGGGGATCAATTTTCCCCTAATCTGGAACACCTGGTTGGTAGGATCTCAGGCATTGAGGAAATATTGTAACAATTTGATTTGTTGCCTCATGCTAGAGATGCGAAAAAACTTCAATAGGCCACAGTTCCGCAATGCAGTTACCGTGCCTGGATCATGTAAATCAACCGTGTCCTCTTCTTCGTGCTCACATTCTCGCCATGTAACAACCATTTTGCTCCGATGAATCTCTAAAAAACAAACAAAAGAAGAGTTAGGATCTTGATTTGGTAAAAAACAGGCAAAAATCTATGAGAAAGCTGTGCAAAAAGTTTCCTCCTTGCGCCCATCGCACCCCAGCAGTGTACTGGGAGCGATGCATACTGACTAGTTAGTGAGAAGACCAGTATGCATTGCACCTTTCGATTAAGGAAGGGTGCGATGGAGCCAAGGCGAGTTGTTCAAACCCCAGAGGCTCAATAAAGCAAGGAAACAAGCTCAGAATTCGAAAAGAAAAGAATGCAATTGAAGAGCACAAGTTTAGCTCCTACCTGTCCAGACGGCGTCAAGAATCGTCCACAGAATCTCCTGGAATCAGCTAGTGAAAATCAGGGGGGGAAGCACCTCTAGAGCTCCAGCAAACAAGTTCAAATGAATGGTAAAATGAGAGGTAAAAGTCACTTTTAAATTACCATTCATGTAATTCAAGTAAGGTATTAGTGTTCTTAACTCATTTATCAAGCATATGTTTTCATTTCTAATCGGTTTGATGAAGCAATTGAACAGGTAGTACAATCTTTGAAAGAACAAAATGCTAATGGTGAATCAAGGAATCAATGACCATTATCACAATCAGTTTTAACGTGGAATTCAAGCTCGTTAAAAAATAAACATAAGAAATGAGCAAATGTTTCCCTCAGAGTTTAAGCTCATTAAAAAATGAACCAATTTTCAGGTAAATAACCATTGTGAATGCATTATCATAAGATTTTGAACCTTAGTCGTGTTCTCACCATCACCTCCGCTCTGTTTTTTAGCCGATCATTCACCTCCATTTGATTGTTTACCCTTTCAAGGAACATCTGCGAAGGGTGATCCTATTACCCATCCTTGTTACACTGCCGTGATTGGAAAATTCCAAACCTTACCTAGAATCAGCTGCTACCCGAAATCATCACTCGTTCCTCGAAAAACGAGTCTCCTTTAAGCTCTTTTCAACTGACTCGTAAAATATGAAAATATTACCGAGCGATTATCCTCTTTGGCTTGTTAAAGTCATCGGAAGTGCTATCCCTCCTCTAGATTTTAATCTTTTTGGACTTGAGGGATTATTACACAAAAAGATCGAGCGCTTGTCTTGTTCGGTTCATTAAAATTACCGAACATTCATCCCTTTCGTATTATTTTACGCTTTTTTGGACTTAAGGCATTATATGAAGAAATGGAATCTTTGGAGTTTCCTTTCCATCCCTTTCAGACTCTCTAAAATTGAAAAGGACCAAGTTATCTTTGTCTTTAAACTCGTTAAAGCCGAATAGCGACAAACTTGTCCAAATGGACGAGAACGAGTTTCACTGTCGCTAGGCCCGTTAAAATATAGCGACAGGTTCACCGGAAGGGCGAATTATAGAAAAAGCATATGTTATCCTCCTCAAGCTTGACAAAAATAAAGAGGTAATGGTCAACAATGATTGGGGAAAATTGGGAAGAAAACTTGGAAAAACTTTATTGGTAGCAAGTCGCTCTTGAACATGACACTTTCTCTCCACATCTGAGTTGAGTTGGGTTGTTCCATTCACTGGTCATATCACCATTGGTCCGCCACACCATCCATCTTTGGGGTTAATGCTACCAATCCATCATTAGTGTCACTGATATGTTCAAGAGAAGTCATTCAAAGAATTCACCTGTGTCTCACCCGCTGCAATATATTCACAATCCATTCTTTCATGGCCGCCACCCTAAACCCTGTATCATCAGGTCGTTTTCACCTCCAAAATCATTTGCTTCATTCCATGTCGTAGATGTGGGATTCATTAAGCCCCTCCTACGATGGGTCACTTCTTGTCGACATCAGGTCATTATCCAAGAAGTTTACCTACGAACAACCCTTTCAGTACTTTGAAGCTTGCATGCCTCAATGGCAAGTTTCTCACTTTCGGCCACAGGTTTACATTAATGGCCTTCGACCGAGAGATTTTGCGTGGTGTTTGATGCCAAGTACTTTTTCACACCGCGCGAATGGTACTGTAGTACCTTGAGGGTCATTGTCATTATTGGTGATCCCTCTCGTGCCTGTTAACAACTTACATCATTGGCTGCTAATCAGGCGATGTCTTTCCATGTTCGACTCCAGAACATTTTTTCACATGGATCGACTTGTACTCCGAGTGAAGATTAAATGAGTTTTGAAGACCCCGGATCTAGTTTCATCCATCCGGGCTATGATATATTCAGGAATATAAAGACATCAAATGTACATCATTTCCAAACAGATGGATCATCCAAATCAAAGGATGATGAGTCCAAATTCATCAGTCTGCTACACAGACGATTGTCTATCCTATGTACATGAAAATGAATTTATAAAGCTGAGCATGGGAATGCCCGCCTTAGCTAGATCATGAAAAATGTTGTGAAGATAATGTATTGTATTGTATCTTATTACAGGTCGCCTCCCAGCTAGAAAAAACTTCAGATCCTCATGATAAAGCATTTCACCCAGCATCAAAATATTAACGACCTCATGCTTTAGGGGGCAATTGTTATAGACATTTTTGGGCACTGCAACCCCAATCTTAAATGTCCATAAAATGAGGGATCCTAAGTCCCTAAAAGTGTTGCTTCACTAATTAAAGGAACAAGGTTAGCTGATTACATCATCTCCCTGAAGTTCTCCGCTAAAAACTGCTCAGAAATGGTCAAAACTAGACCATACTAAATACCCAGTGTAGAGGGTGTTATGCATATCACCTTCCCAGTGTAAAGGGTGTGATGCATACTGAATGGCCCCTATGTAGGGTGCGATGGGTGAGAGTGGACAAATGGCAGAGACAGTTTGCGAGGTGGAAGATCATGGAATCTTCTAGAAGCTTCCCCTCTGACACTTGCCTCTCTATTTTCGACCAGGGATGAGTAAGAGATCATCAGTCTTCAAGTGGAATCAAGAACTATCAGAGAGAGGACACTAATCAAAACCCTAGAAGATGACTCACCCCCCTACAATCATCTATATATGGATCCCTCATCACAGAGATCCAGGGGCTGGAATCTTGTATCTTGTAGAGAAGTGCTATTGGTATTATGGTGAAACTTCATAGTGTTGGCTGATCTAAGCTTACTTGAGGTGAAGAAGGGCTTTGTTGCTAGAGGATGATGTTGGGTCAAAACTATTGGTTGTAATCCTCTTTCTATTCTTGATATTAATAAATCTATTCAATTTTTCCTCCATATTCTTGTATGTTGATTGTATATGCATTTGTATGGTTAATACATATCTGGTCCTGTGTTATTTATGAATATAGATCTTTGTTCTTCGATAGTAGTATGCTGCTTTGATTCCATAGGTGCTCTTTGAAGCTGGGTAGACGAAGAAGAAGAGGAAAAGATCTATCAGGAAGGAGAGGAATCAAGTAAGGAACCAAGCACGAGACTAAGGTTGGTGTCCTTTGTTCCACTCTTATCTATTTTCATAAAGGAAAACAAAAGTAGTCTTTACTTGTTTGTTTCTAAGATAGCTACCAGTCTTAGTGGGAATAGCAGCTCCGAGTGGACACTATTCTCAGTAACAAGAGGTATGAGATGGCAAATTTAAAAGTTTACAATGTCATAACTAACAAAACCCATCACTTGCACTAGCCTTACAACATGAAATTTCTCATAAACCCAAGATGAAGAAAACTCACATTTGCAGTTACTTTGCCAAAGGAAAAAGGTGAGTTAGATGATGATGCTTACTTGGGAATCAGATTAGAAGAACAAAAAGTAGGAATGCAAACTCAAATTTGAAGTTTGGGTGAGTTTTGGCAGTTATCGGGCTACTTTGTCACAAGCACAGTGCAGTTCATGGAGGCGCAACGCCATCTCCAGAAGTGCAGCGCCGGGAGTTTTTTTTCTAATTTTAGCTAGAAAACCCATGTTTCTTCACTAAAGGAGGGGAGATCTCAATGAAAAAATGAGGTAAGGATGAAAATAAAACATTTTTGGGACTTTTGGGCTTTTATAGGCACAATATGATCTTCTTTTGAATAAAAATGGGCCCCACATACCTTTTCAAATCATGACTTTCACCTTTTTAAACTTGGCCACCTTGGAGACTTGAAATCTGAACTTCTCTTTATATTTTTGAACAAATAAACTTCTTCCTTTTGGAACCTTGAGATTTTAACCATGAAGCACTTATGAAATTTCATAAAAACTTATTGCAAAGAACTGTTTATCACAACTCATCCAATGCCGGATTTTATGTGTAAAATGAAGATGGACCTTGAAACCATAATGACCTAATGAAGACATTAGATTGAGTGAAATGGTAATGATGATGATTGATATGATGAAGACATTCATTTTATTGTGATACACTCATCTGAGTGATGTAAGAGACCGGTATGTGAAATTTTTTAAGAGAATATAAACATTGTTAGACAAACTAGCCAGTGACCAAATTTTACTCTGAAAACCTTGTGACATGATAAAATTTGACCTTGAGACACCTAAAAAACTTGGTAAAATCATATTTGATCACTGGTGACAGGAAAACAAGACTCATACTAACACAAAATTTAGAGAATCTTAATGTGTGGAGTGAAACGTGTGTGCAAGTGGTAAAGTGAGCATATAAAGTGTGTAAATATGTGGATATGCACTAATCCTTTACAACATCCTCTACTTACAGTAAGTTGTGATTGTTCCTTGAATGAAAATAAATAATATGTGGATATTGGTCCACTTACATCCTTCCTATTACATTATGTGTGCCTAAAGGGAGATGGAAAAACTAAGTGCTTTAAGAAAGCTTTCATATGCAATCCTAGGATTGTCTAAAATATACAACGGAATAAGGGCTACTTCATTTATTTAGTAACATTTGGTCCTAGTCCTAAAAATAATGAAATAAAACTGCTTTGGTTAGTAAAAAATATGTGTGGATAATGGGCCACCTTAATCCTTTGTTAATTAAGCTATGTGACTTGGGAAAAATAGTAAAATTAATTGAAAAGAATATGTAGATTATGGCCACTTAATTTTCCTCTTTAATCGAGCTATGTGTGTAATGATTTTTTTTTAAAGTATATATTATGTAATTACTCTACTAATAATGATTAGTAAAGCAATCTAAAATAACTAGAAAAAAATATGTAGAGGTGAAGGCAATTCACTAAAGGCATCCAATCACCTAGGAAAGAAAACTTACAATGATTTTTATATTCTTTGTAAATCACATGGGTTTTCTTGTGCACATATGCATGAACCATGCACCTGTATGCCATAAAAGCCATGAGACAAGTGAAAATAATGAGAAGGTAAATTTCTCAGCTGAAAACAGGTCCAAGAGGGTCTAAAAAAATTCTAGAGAAGTGATAGAAGCACAATGGAGTGAAAATGCAGAGAGAAGGTCCTACAAAAACAACCGTTATATTAAAGAAAGGAAACTAGTGGAGTCACCACCTTGTAGTAGTGTGTTTGTTGCTATGGAGTACCAACAAAACCTTCCTTGGAGTTGGTCATTCTCTATAAGGAAAATACAAGAAATTGGTTGTTGTTAGTGGACAAACATGGGCAAACAAAGAAATGAAAGTAATGGAAACACTGCATACATAAACATAAAACAAAAACTATGAAATAAACACATAAAAAATGCTTAATGAAGAAAACACATCAATAAAGTAAGGAAAATGTTTCCCTTTATCGACTGTTGAATGTAGAAGAGATAGAATAAATGAATAAAAATATACTTGGAGAGAATTGTTTGAGCAATGGTAATAAAAAATCCTAAACACGGAAGTTCCTTTCCTCAATCTCCTTGCCAGATTCCTCTATCTCTCAAAGAAGTATGAAGACTCTCTTAATGATGAAATCCTCTTCTCAATGAAATGCTTGATTGCTAGGGAGCAATTTTGGCAGCATAACAATGCTTTTTTAATTTATGAAACTAGGGTCAAATTGCACACTGGACAACTCATATTAAAGAGATGATGATTGCATTAGATTCCTGTTTTCAAGAGGACCAAAATCGACCTAAATATCACCTCATTTGGATAAGAAAAAATGGTTTTTGAATTTATGAACCCTCACATGTACATTGGGACATGTTGGCCTCACACATATGTACAATTGGACAGGTTGGCCTCAACATCAAGTGGATCCTCATGGAAGCCTATAAATACAATAGATCTCAAGCTCATTTACACATCATTATCAAGAATTCTTTTCTCTTATTCTATTCGTTTGGTTCACACATATCTAACAGAGGAAGTTCATGCAAGGTTCAAAATTCTAGGTCTGAGGCTCGCACGTGTCTAGGGTTTCTATTTTCCAATCACGTTCATGTCACAAGACAAATTAAATTGAAGTCACATGATTACTATGCTTCAAAGAGTGGCTGGAAAGCTACAATCACTCGCATAATAGCCTAAAGGGAGTGACCGAGGCTCTGAAATAGTTCAAGGAGGATTAGACCCCAGTCACTCGCTCACCACACTTCAGGGAGCGACTGGGAAGCCATAACCACTTGTAGACAGTGCCTTAGGGAGTGACCAAGAGGTCATAGTAGCTTGCAAAATATCTTGATGAGTGCGACTAGGGTTTGATGGTTGATCGCAGATTTTTGAAGGCTGGAAGGTTTCTCTCTGCTATACAATAATTCTAGAAGTCTGTTTCTGATTTGTATTGAGTAAATATTTACTGGATGATTATGTATTAGGATCATTATATTCTCTACTAAAACATTTTATGAAAATCTAATAAGAATAATATTTGAAAGGGTTTTCCCCCATAGTGGGGCTTTTACCTGGTCTTTGACCAATCTGGTGTCTCTTTTGGTTGTGCTATTATCTCCTTTGCCATTGCATATATTGTTCTATCTTAAATTATTGTTTAATATTGGAAACATTGTTAATAATTGGATGCATTTCTAAATGAATAATTGATTTGGGTTGAATTAATTGAAAGAACATAATTTTTTTTGAAAATTTGACTTGGTATCAGAGGTGACGTGAAGGACAAGCCCAAAAGGAGACAAGCTTTGAAGCAATCATCTTTGGAAAGCTGAAAGAGCCAATCTAGTCAAATTCAAGATGAGTTCCTTATTCAAGAGTGATGAGAAGTTGGGTGACTCATCCAATTTTTTTGCATGGAAAGTCAGGTTGGATATCATAATTGATAACAATGTTGTTTTGGACTATATTCAAGGAAGATTACCTGAGCCTCCCGAGAATGCTTCCACTGCTGCCAAAAACAAGCACAAGAAAGGTGAGTTAAATGCAAAGAAAACTATAGTAGATTGTTTACAAGATAACTTACTTGCATATGTTAGAAACTTCAGAAGGTCTAAATACATGTATGATAAGATAGACGATATGTATGAAGTCAACAATTTGAGTGAAATCATCTCCTTGAAAGATCAACTCAAAGACACCAAGATGAAAAAAGGAGAGTCTGTGCAATCCTACATAATGAGGGTATTTTGTCCTAGAGATCAGTTGCAAAGAGTTGGAGAATCTATGCCTAATGGAGAATTGGTGATCGTGACTCTAAGAGGTCTCCCTCCTATTTGGGAAACCTTCATTACTATCATATGAAACAATGATGTCCTCCTGTTATTTGATGAAATTGTTGGAAATATTACACAATAACAATCAAAGATGATATCAAGAGGAAGGATTCAAAAACATGAATAAGGAGAGCCCATTGCATATGTCACTCATGAAAAAAGGAAGAAGAAAGGAAAAGGAGGTCCATCAAGAAAGCCTCCTCCTCAAAATGCAAAAAGAAAGAATGATAGAATGTTTTCTCATATTGAATGCTATAATTGTCACAAGAAGGGTCATTATGCACAAGATTTTCTCGGTAAGAACAAAGGGCCGCATTACAAAACTAGAAGCAATAAAAACATATACAATAATTAAAAGAAAAGATGATTGAAGAAATGGCCGCAATAAAACATATGAAAGTAGAATAAGAGATACCTCAAGTGACCATGAAGAAGATAGTCATCCTCAAAAGAACTCAAGATTTCCCAGGTATGAAAGTAATGTTGTAAATAAATCTGAATACATTCTTATTTCTGCACTTACTAGTTCTTCTCCTCTAGATTCATGGGATAATTGGTTGGTCGACAGTGGGGCCACTCATCATTTCTCTGGATATAAGGAAGTTTTTACGAATCTAGCATATAAAGAGACTAAGCTAAAGATTATTCTTGGGGACAACTCTACTCATCCCGTAAAAGGTTTTGGGTTTGTCAAATTTCATTTGAATTCTGGGGAATCATTTTTGCTGCATGATTTTATTTATGCCCCAGGATTAATAAAGAATTTGGTATCTATATCCACTTTGGAAGATAAAGGGATGAGGGTTGCCTTCATTAAAGGGAAAATTTCTAACTTGGTATGTTGGTTCACTTTTTAGAGATACATTCACATTCGGTTCAATATTTGAAGGACTCTATAGAGTCACTAGAAGACCACTTATAGAATTGGTTCATAACACTAATCACCAAAGTGAGTTATGGCACCAAATATTGGATCATCTACATTATCATGCTCTTCCAAAATTAAGGAAATTGGTCTCTGGAATTCTAGATGTTCAAGCCCATCATGATGGAGCATGTCAAGGTTGTGTGAGTGGAAAGAAGACAAGGGGACCATTCCCCTCTAGCAATAATAGGACAACTGACATCCTCCATGTCATCCATTCTGATATATGTGATCCAATGTCTGTGTAGTTTATTAGGGGCCGGGGCCATATCTACTATATCACCTTAATTGATGACGCCTCTAGAAAGACATGGATATATTATTTGAAGCACAAGGATGAAGCCTTTGAAATATTCAAATATTTCAAATCTTTGATCGAAAATCAAACAGGGAAGAGAATCAAAGTATTCAAGTCTGAAAATGGTGGGGAATACATGTCAAATGAATTCATAGCATTTTACAAGAAAGAAGGAATCAAGAAGGAAACAACTATGCCATATACACTAAACAAAATGGATTAGCAAAAAGAAATAACAAGTCTATATTAGAAGTTTCTCGTGCCATGCTCCATGATCAATATATATATATAATATAAATAAAAATGAAATCCCAAAGGTATGCGAGCTTGCTAAATGCTGCTAATATTATTGTTTTATTTGATTAATATTTATTATTTAATAATCAATGATTTAATAATACTTGTTAATATGCAAATTGATTTGACAATTTAGTTTGTGATAAATCTGAGCAACAATCCAAGCAAAATCACCCCACCTAGATCTGCATAGATAACTTTAGGCCCCGCCCCCCCCCCAAACCCCCCCAATGTTTAACTGGGGGGGTGGGGGTTCGAAAGTTTGTATTTCCACCCTTGCTAAATTTTCCCCTCCATAGTGATTCCACCCCCACCCCCCCCCCCCCCCCCCCCCCCCCCTCAACGCCAAACCGTAAACAACCTACCCCCGAAAGCCACTCACTCACCCGCTCCATTCTCGCTGCCACTCTCGAACCTCCTCACGCCTAGCCACTTGTCACTCCCTCATTCCTCCATACCATATTACCGTTATTATTAATAAATTCCCTCACCCAATAGCTAATTAACTATTACAATAATAAATCTTTCCCACCAACATCTAGTGCATTAAATAGACATGCAAAAAATGATTAATTTGTTGAATTCCTTTAGAACATTATGCTTCCCTCCACATTCTTTTTCTCCCATCCTATTGTAGTAGCAAAATCATAATTGGATTCTATCAGTAGACAAGCAATTGCTACACCAACGATCACCAATACCCGGTAATTCGATACACATGTCTGCAAATTCATAGTTCAACATGTCGTTGTCCAAAGGAAAGTCCAAACTAGTGGTAGAAAGCCCAATGTTTCCCCCTGTAGTGTATTTACATGAATTTCCCTTGGTTGAAAAGAAATATAAAATCTCTGAAACCTAATGTGAGTTTGATGTTTATGAACTCTACAACTGGGAAAATCATAAATTTTTAGATGATAGTGATGAATGGAACATATGGGACTCCTTCCTACCTCAATTCGTCTTTCCCCAAACCCATTTTTTCCCTGAATTTGTCACCTAGTGTCATTTAAGGTATTTTCCTAGTTAGAGAGCTATAATTTCCCAGAATAATGAGGTCTTGTTTACTGTCACTCCTGAGTCGATATGTCAAATCCTTCAAGTTCAATATACAACCCCTATGCATCGTTTTTCTATAGATTCTCTCATGGAGATCTATCAGAAACTCACATTCCCTTAAAGAGCCAAGATCTTTGAATCATTTTTACTTGAGAGCTCTGAGTTACCAAGAACCAATCCACCCTAATCTTCTTCAATATTTCTAGAAAAGTCTAGGCAAGTCATCTCTATGGTTTCATGTCTATTAGGTTATCCTAGTGATTAGTGCGTTGATGAGGCAATTCTAGAATTTTTATCAGTGTTTTCAACAGGTGATAAACCATCACTCATTTTCAATTACAATTAATTTTTGGCAGATACCATTCATGACCAGTTTCTGAAGTTTTCAACTGAAGATGCTTTTTAGCATCAATTAGTCCTTGTGTATTTATTTCTAATTTTCGAAGCAAATAGACTCAAATTTCCACTATAGAAATTAGATGCACAGGGGAATCCTCAATCGATTATTCATTGGAATTCATTGGTAAGAAATAACACAGAGGTTTATTCTTTCAGTGATTATGTAAATCTATTTTTACATACTACAATGTGTCTTCTTAGTAGTGATATTATACCTAGAATTTCACTTGAAATCAAAATAAGTCTTCACCTCTCTGAGCAATCTAAGATTGAAGACTGGTACCTCTATCATAACTACTAAAAAATAAGAATATATGGGTGTGATATTCCTCCATACAAGTTGTCCAAATTTGTGCCAATCATAATTTTTTCACTGGAATATATAAGACAAATGATGAAGATGGATGATCTACATTTTGTATCCAGTAAGAAGAAGTCTCACTTTAAACTAAAAGCACAGATTGGACCCTTTATTGTCAACACGAGAGCAACTACAAAAGAGTTAGATCTTCTGTTAAAGCAAATGAAGTTCAAATTGAAATTCACCTGGTCCTAGAACTTCACTTGGTCCTATGATCCCTTGGGGATTATTTCTAAGTTAAGAGTTGAACATAAGCTATACCTTATGCACATACACCAAGGCTAGAAATAGAACAATACGAAAATCAAGAGGAGTGGCAGGAGAACACATTGCAGGAAGTAGAGGAACAAATTTATATTCAAACAACTTCACAAACTCTAGTTCTTAGAGAGAAAGAGACCAAGAGGCCAAGAGCAAGTTTGTCTCCTTTATTTTCAGAAATTCAAGAGACAGACTTCCAAGTGTTTAAAAGAAGAAAGAAAACTAATGCTCAGGGGGAGCCTTTTCAAGTAGTAAGTTCATAGGAGCAGACATTAATGATATTGAAAGGTTCTCATACTTCTATCTTTCCAAGGATTGAGGAGATTTCCACATATTCTCCTATATCATCTGTTTCTCAGGGTACAAAACAACATAACATTTTTGATAGGTACAAAGAGATTAAAAGAAAGAATGAAGCATCGATGGCCACCACATATTCTAAATTCTTGAAACAAACTTCTATCACCCAACATAGACTTATATTTGCACTCGACATTGAAAAGTGACAATTTCAGCTAGCTTTTTTGGAACCTAAATTTCCAGTCCCTAGAGGTGCAGAAGACTATAAGACATCATTTTTTTCTTTTAACACCAAATGGATCCATTCCATTGATTAGGTTGACCTGCATAAGCATCCAAAGAAGTTAGTAAATTGGGGATAGAAAATTATAATATGTTAAAAATGATAATTGAACAAAATGTCCATATACAAAAGATGGAGGCCGAAATGGAGATATTATTAAAGGAAAAAGAACAACAACTGGATGTTTTAGCAACTATCCCCATAGCAACTTCTATTGTAGGTACTTCGAGAACAAGGACCACTTCAACAACAGAGATTTCTACAACAACAATTGTTATAGTGAAAACACAGTCCACTGATGAAACAACAAATTTATCAAAGGCCATGGGAGACTTAACACTGTAAGATCAGGAGATTGAGAAATTGAAGAATTCAAAAGCTCCAAGAATATAAGATTAAGACTGACAATGCATACTTGGTCAAATTGTAAGAAAGTTATAAGTTGACTCAACAAATAACAACTTATGAAAATGAAGTTGTAATTGCTCATACCATTGCTCAGGCCAAATAAAATATTTGGCTTAATATTAATGAATCAATTACTGACTTGTGTCCTTCAATTGAGATTATTTTTGAACAACATGAGTTGTTACAAAAATCGAAGGAAGCAGTGGCAGAAGTAAAGGAAGACCTCGACAACAAACTAGGTGATGCTACAAAAATAATCAAGGTTCTGAATTCCAAGACTAAACAAGAGCTTGAAGAATATGGTATTTGTTGGCTTAGGGGGTCCTGACCCAAGTTCAGAGTTAGATGCATCAACCAACAAATCCATACACTATTGGCCCTTTCAGAAACAACCTGCATAGCACAGGTTGCAGTCTCACCCGAAGCAGCATGGGGGGATGCAAGAACCAAGTTTCTGAACCCAGAGACTAACATGATGTCTTTTAGCACCTCAGATATGCCTTCACGTAGATCGATAAAATCTTAGGGCACATTATTGCAACCCTGTTAAAACAATCTTCAAACCTTCGCGAATGTCTATGATACATCCTTGCGGAACTTTAACAATCAATTTATCCACTTACATGCATCAGAGAACAAACCTAAATTACTGTTCGCGCATATCTACTTAATTTATTAGTAAACATCAGAGAATGCATCAAAGTCTTCATGAAAATACGTAAACATGCATTGTGTACACCATTAACACTTATTCAAGAGAATCACACAACATTCAATCAATATTTCATAAAACACATCATTCATCGACAACATATAGCATTAACATAATTGAACATAAATACACAAGAATTATTCAGGAACTATCTTTATTGATCTTTGATTCAAGGTTACAGACTCAAAACTACCTTGCGCACTCTACCTAGGTCTCTTCACACTCAACTGCAAAGCCTTTCCTCTATCTTATTCACTTCTCTTTTCTATCACTATTCACCTTTTTCTTATTCATTATGCCTTAGACTCTCTAAGACACACCTATTTATAGCCTTTTTCATACAATGCAGTGGTCCATGGACCATGGGTGAATCTCAAAACTAACTCAAACTTTACATAAAACAAGGGGCTAAACCCCATTGAATCCCATCCATCTACACACTAAACATCCACAAATCGTGGAGACTTTACATTATTTACACAAAATGTTCCAAAACATGGGTTATCTTAACCCCAAAACTGACCCAGGGGACCCCATCCCAACAGGCCCCCAACACGAACATCATGGCTTGCCCTTGAGTCACTCTGTTGGCATTGAGATCTTACTTCGAAGACCTCCAAGCTCCACTTGGATCACTGTGACTTTGGCAACGCTCTGCATTGCTTCCTGCTTGACTTCATCAACTAGTTGTTCCGCGGATGGTCCTTCTAAGGCCAACCTCATCATCTGTTGTTTCTGTTGCAACCCTTTAAGCTTATCTTGAATAGTAGTCATGATTTTATAAGCCTCCTCCAACTAAGGCTACAACCTGGCCTTTAGCAAAGGCCTCCTTCTTCTGCGCTTCCTCCACCTGTGCTAGGAGTTGCTTTCCTTCCTGTAATTTAGCAAGGCATTATGTTGGCGCTATGGAGTGTGCAGTCTCCCTGATTTCATCATATCACCATTGTAGCTCCCTTACCTTTGTGTTTAGTGTCTGCAAGTTCAGATCCTCCTACAGATTTGTCACTATCTCCATATCTTGCTTGAACAATCTCATATAGTCAGTGAGTGTGGTATCCAAGGTAACCATTCCTTCCTTTATCGTAGCTCCACACTACCCTGAACCTCAGGTGGAGTCGTGGATTGCAAATTTAAATGCATCTTTGTAATCTTCATGTTGAGCTCAAATGTGACTTGACCAACATCCACTTTAGCCTCGCACACACCAACAACTAATTATCGGATTTTTGCCTCTGGCTATGCATCCTTTGGAGTGTGAAGTTTAGGCACTGCCTTGCATGCCTCTGTTAGTGCTGACTCTAGTCGTGAACTATGCGCCTATAGTGTCTCCTTTTCCTTCAGAACCTGTGTCTTTTTAGTGAATAGTTGCTGATTATTGACTTTAATTTCACTAACAACACTAAGTGCTCATTGTTCTCTTATTCTAAGCTCTTCCACAACTCCTTGTAGTAATGCATGCAGTGACTCAGGTGATAGTGCAAAAAGGTTTAGTCCCATTTTTGTGACTTTGTCAAGTACTGTGATTGTTTGTCTGTTTTGGCATGGACTGAGCCTTCAAGTAAGGGGAAGACTCTCACATCCTACGGAAAGGCCATCTACGCAACTGTACTTTTTCACCGTTCCAAATTGCCTTGTGCGCCACATGCTTTCCTCTTCTTGGATCTTGGTTTCTTGGAGCTGCAAATCTCATAGATCCTTTTGAACGGCCCTAAGTGTTTGCATGTATTGCTGCTTAAACTGTTGGATCACTTACGTTGAGGTGTCCCTGACTTTATCACTGATCTCATCAAGATCATTTTCTATTAACGCCATGGGATCAACCTGTGTTTTCTGAGATTTTTTATTTTTCTATGTTCCACCTTGCTACTCCATGCCATGCCTTTTCAAAATGAAGGGGGTGTGCTGCCCTTCATCGCCCCCACTGCCTTGTCCTAAAATATCTTCTTGCTCCTTATCCGCACGTTCCTGCTCAATGCGAGACTTCTCTGTGACTTCCTTCTTTTTCTGTTTAGCAGAGATTTTTTTACCCGTGCTTGGTCCAACATCTAATTCTAACGGGGCACGCTACTATGCAGGCCATTTTGAGACAAGCTCCTGCACATCCTTTTTTGCCACGAAATAGGGCAAGTCATGCTATTTCTGCACTAGATCCTTCTGTGCCTAGATATATACTCTGTGGAAGTTAGCCTTGAATGTCTCATAGGCTGACAACTACATGAACAAGGTTAGGGACAACCTTTGATGTTGATTGGTGACCATGTAGAGACTCATTTCCATAAGAACCAAAAAGATCTTTGTCTCTGTAAATCATGCAACATCCTTTGTAGACCATAAGGAAGCGAATTGCACTACTTCCGGCAATCCTTCCTCGAGCGAAGGAAATTGGATATCCTTTGGAAATTAGCATGCAACGAGCACAATTGACAGCAATAGCCAAGCGTAGTGAAACGACTTGGATTCGTCTTGCACCTCATGGTAGTTCGCTAAGATCTCCTAGCACAGGTACCTAGCCCAATTAAATTGTATGCCTTTCACACACTACGCAACAAGGGAAACTACTCTCAACACTTTTTCATCATCTTCCCTACTAAAATCTTGGTAGTCAATTGAACTATCAGGTCTATTATAGACATGATTGAATATCCTCACGAATTCTTCACGACACCGTAATATCTCTTCATTCTTTCTGCGAGGTATTTTTCCCTTGTCTTTCCTCCAAATTCCTTAGCTGGGTTTAGGTCATCATAAGGCAAGTGTGTGATTCTATGAATAAGCATGTTTGTAATGGGTATAGAGCTTCCTAGCTAGAGATATCCATCATGCACCAATGTGAGAAGTTGGCACACAAAGATTGTGTTGATGGGTGTGTGGTGGTAATGTGGCACCCATAACAAATTGAGAAACCCTGATTTCTCGACATGGCAGATGAATTCCTCCATTTCCAGCACCGTAACACTTATTTCTTCATAATAAACCCTCCTCATATATTTTCCATTGCCAAGTGTGGGAACTTAGCATGATCTGGTAAGTCCCAATCCTCCATTTTTAACGATGGGACCCTTACGAGCCGAGGGCCTTCAAAATGGACTTGCTTAGGTTGCAGGGGTGTGGATATTGTAAATTTCTCAGCATTCAGGTCCTTCGTGACCTTTTCTTTTCCCTTCCGTAGAGGGATGTACTTGAGTAGCCTTATTATGGGTTCTTCTCCCTTAGCATCAATATCCTTTGCCCCTTGGGCTCCTTCTACCTCCAGGTCCACTACTTTAGCTGGTTTCTTATCTTTCTTTTTGCGCCTGTGTTGTGGTATGCTTCCTTAGGGATGTGCATACCTCCACTGGCATTTTCTTCTTTTCCTTTGCTGTGGGTTGCTTCTCTTTCATGCCTTGCTGTTTTTCTTTTGCTATGGTCTATTTCAGCGTGGGTGACCTGGGTGTCGTGGGCACCACAGACTTAGCTTCGACACTTGATACTTTTGGTCCTGGAGCGTTGGCCACGACTACTTCTGAACTCAAGGCTTTGACAAGGTTGGTGGCAGTCATTCTCTCCATAAACAACTCATGAGCTTCAGGAGAAATGTTTGTGTGTGATAGGAATTCTTCCCAAAATTCTTGGCTCATAGGCGACAAACAATGAAATTCAACAATAATTATGAGAGTGCAAAGTGTTCTCTGTTGGATTGGCACATGTAATTTATAGGGAGTTTTGAATTCAAATCCGATCATTCCCCCCCAATTTATGATAATAAATGTTGCTTTGGCGGCAAATCTTCAATTATTTTCACCTTAAATGCCACCATCCTGCTCCCCTTAACCATCTTCTAGACACAATTCATGAACATTGACTCCAATGATCACTTTCTTATTGTGTTGTGTGGTACCTTCCTCCATGCGCACAACTTCATAGGTTTCCTTTTTGTCATGTTTCACGCAGCCTGTTCGTTGCGTGGTCCTCCAAACTGGGCAACGTAGTTTATAGTCCTGCACTCCCTTGCAACTACCTAGAGCACTAAGACTATCCCGCTTCCATATAGTCATTGTGTAGGATCCCACGTATTTAATTTCAATGGCTCTCATTCACTCTTCCTAGGAAGGGTTACCCATTCATCTTCATGAGATGAACTATGAATCCATCTATAATTTCTTTGATAATATATGGCCCTAACCAATGTATCTGGAATTTACCAAGAAATTTAGTGAATTTTCTATCATATAACATGATAAGATCATTTACCTTAAATGTGCAAAGCTTGATGTGGCAATTGTGCCATGATTTTTTGCATTCCTTCTGTACTTGTTGATGGAATCCTACCAAAAATCTATCTTCTTCGAGCTCACTTGATCTGAATTTGAAACTACTTGAAAAAGGTTTGCAAGGTATTCAATTCAGTAGTAAACATGTTTAAAAGATGCCCATGTCTTGCAGTAAAGAAACAAATGAAATTTTCAGTTGTTCATGATCCATTCAAGCATACTAGAATTATCTCCTTTTACTATTTAACACATAAAAATGAATTTGTTCTACAAAATAAATCAACCACAGATGCAAAAGAAGTTGATGAAGCAGTTCACCCCTCCTGGGCTACCTCTGCTGGGTCCAAGGCTCCCAAATGGGCCTGTCCTTGTTTTAATTAAATGATCAAAATGAATTTACAGTTGAATAGAAGTCTCTACAGGTGAAATAGACTGTAAAATCAGATTCAAAACACTTGAATCCTTCAGGATTGACTGTTGGTTCAACTCCAATGGATACCTGCAACCTGATACAGTTCTCACAATACTGGGCCCTAGTGGCTCCTAGAACTTCCACGGCTCCAAAACCTGTGCAAATGACCTCTGATGGCTGAAAGACCTATACCAATGGCTTCAGAATGTCCAAAATACCCAAAAAAAAAAAAAAAAAAAATTTTCCAAAACCCCCTTTCCTAGCCAAAGTTATGGCCATTTAATGATTCCCTCCAGTTTAGCCTAAAAGGACTCCATCTAACTGTAGTGGAGGCCAGTTAGCTCTGCCAAATCTGGGGCATCCGCCAAATTTGACGCCACCGCCAAAAATCTGCCAACCGAACTGTTACTTAACTACCCTAAATTTTCGCATGTGACCACGTTTATTGTTATCCTTGGATTACGCGCTGGTGGTTAGTGTGCTGGCCCTGGTTCTCGGCACAAGGTCATATGGAGGCGGGGCTGGCCCCTTACATTCCCGCCTGTAGGAAATTTTAAACTTTAAATATTACATATTTCCGTTAAGTTTCAACGAAGACCGTTGTGGCCCAACGGTAAAGCGTTGACATTGTGGAAGGCAGGTCGGGGGTTCAATCCACAACCCACCGAAATTTTACATATGCGCTCCCCCATTGTGCTTCGTTTCCTGAGCCACGTGGCAGCCTCTGGGCTTGCCACATGGCAGCTTCTGATTGGCCCGTCCAGAAGGAATATTCCATGGAATATTCCAAGGAATATTCTGTGGAATATTTTTTTTTTTTATTTTTTTTGAAAATTCAAAACTTAAGGGTTATTGGGCGATTTTGTTTTTGACGTAACTTTCACATACGGTGACCATTTTTCAAACCGTTTGTGGCGCCAAAATCGGGAGGACGAGCTCTATCTGGTCATTCAGGTTTGAGACAATTTTGAGCACTTTCATTTTTGAGCATTTTTCGACACTTGGGACATGAGCCCCTGATCATGCCTCCCCATTGGGAAGCTTTTGGACCCCAAAAGCCTTCAACTACCTGTTAAACAGGTGAGGGTACAACGCCCTCACTCTGTCCACCTCCATCCACTTTGCCTTGTTCAGTTTGCTGCCTTTGAAACCAACCCGAACATAATCTACATTGCCCCTCCTTGAAGTGCGTGTCCTTCTGTCAAGGATTGTATCTTCTTTCAGCTCATCTAAAAATTCTGGTGAGAAATCTTCTATAGATGGCAGCTGAACATCGCTGTCATGATCAGCGATCAAAGGAGGTTCATACAAACGTAAGTTCTCCACATTAACAACAGAATACATTTGCATGTAGGAAGGCAAATCTAATTGAAAAACATTATTTCCAACCTTCTTAAAGATTTTGAATGGACCATAACGAATAGGCTTGAGCTTTTTACCTTCTCCTTGCATGCTTTCCTTACTAACGTACATCCATACCTCATCCCCTTCTTGAAACTTGTGATCGACTCTATGCTTGTTGTGTCTTTCCTTGTACTTGCCTTGACTTTTCTCAAGCTATTCTTGAATTTGCTGATGTATTTGATGAATTCTTTCAATGAATGAACGAGCTTTGTCAATATCACTATGTCCCTCAATGGCAACATCTTTCTCAAGAATGAAATCAAGAGGTGATTTGGGCAAGTAACCAAAACAAGCTTCAAACGGTGAAGTGTTTGTGGAAGAGTGCTTGGCACGGTTGTAAGCATGTTGTATGTAGTGCAAATGTTCATCCCAAAGCTTGGGATGCTTGCTGCAATATCCTCTCAAGAGGTGCACAATGGTTCTGTTCACAACTTCGGTTTTTCCATCTATTTGCGGATGGAAAGCAGTACTTTTCTTCAACTTTGTGTCCATCATCTCCCATAGGTTGGACCAAAAATTCCCCACAAATTTGGAATCCCTGTCATTAATAATGGAAGTAGGCAAACCAAAGTGAATCCATACATGATGAAAAAATAATTCAGTAGTTTTTTCAGTTTATAGTTTTCTTACAAGGTATAAGTATACACATTTTGCTGAAATGATCAACTACTACATATAAATAATCATGCTGCTTTCTAGATTTTGGAAAACCTCCTACAAAATCCATAGAGATGCTCTCCCATGGTCTAGAAGGTACTGGAAAAGGAGTATACAAGCCAAGCTTCCTATTACTAAGCTTGTTGGTAGCACATAATGAACAACCTCTTATGAACCTTGAAACAGAATCTACCATGCGAGGCCAATAACAATACCTCTGTAGATGTGCAACTGTTTTGCTTACACCAAAATGGCCAGCAATAAGAGAAGAATGAGCTTCTCTTATGACATTTATTCTCTCCCCCTGTGGTATACACAACTTTCCCATATGAAACAACAAATTGTTATGCATGTGATAGTCATTTTCCTCTACATGATTCCCTTTACTCAAGTTAGCATACACATCTTTAAAGTCCTCATCAGATGCATACTGTTCTATGTAACTATCATGTACAATGGAACCATTCTTAAGTAAAGTAACAACACCAATAATAGGCCTTGAAAGCATACCAACAACTTTATTCAGAGTACCTTTCTTGTACCTTATTACCAAATGGGATTGTTGCAAGAAGCCCATCCATCTGAAGTGTTGTGACTGTTGTAACTTGCTTTGTGATTGCAAGTACTGTAAGCGCTGATGGTCATTATGTATAACAGTTTCTTTTCCCATCAAATAGTGTTTCCATTTTTTGATGCTTTGTACCAATGCATACAACTCCTTATCATACGTAGGATAATTTACAACAACACCATTAAAAGTTTCAGAATGAAAAGCAATAGGCTTACCATGTTGTAGAAGAACTGCACCCATGGCATAATCACTAGCATCGGTTTGTATCTCAAATGGCTATCTCAAATCTGGTAATGCTGGGACCGGAGCTGAACTAATCTTCTCTTTCAAAGATTCAAAAGCTTTTTGCTGCTTTCCTCCCCATTGGAAAGCATGCTTCACACTTGTTACTGCATGCATAGGAGCTGCTATAGAAGAGAAGTTAGAGATGAACTTCCTCCAATATTGAGCTGCACCCAAAAAAATTCTTACCTTTGTAATGGATTTGGGAGTAGGTCACTTCACAATAGCCTCCATCTTAGCAGGATCAATTCTTAAAGCACCTCCTCCTACTATGTGTCTCAAATAAACCAAAGAAGTCTTTCCAAATTCACACTTTGACATTTTAAGAAATAACTGATTCTTCTTCAAAACATCAAGTACTTTCCTAACATGCATGACATGATCTTCTCTAGACTTGCTAAAAATTAAGATGTCATATAAGTAGATAATAATGAAATCATCAAGAAAAGGATGCAAGACATCATCCATTACCCGCATGAAAGTTGCAGGTGCGTTGCACAAACCAAACGACATCACAAGCCATTCAAAAATTCCTTGTTTGGTTTTAAACGCTATCTTCCAAATGTCACTTTATTCAATTCTTACTTGATGATATCCACTGTGCAAGTCTAACTTAGTGAAATATCGAGCATCTTTCAGCTGGTCTAGAAAATCATCTATCCTTGGGAGTGGGTAACGATTCTTTACTATTATCTTGTTTAAGGCCCTGAAATCAACACACATACACCAAGTGCCATCTTTCTTTGGAATCAGTACAATCGGTGACGCACATGGCGAAGTACTTGGCCTTATGAAACCCTTGTCCAACAAGTCCTTGATTTGCTTCTTTATTTGAGCATTCTCCATAATAGACATGCGGTACATGCCTATGTTTGGAAGAGGAAAATCTGGATGCAAATGGATTTCATGCTGAATCTCCCTCTTAGGAGGCAAACCTGTTGGCTCCTGAAATATCTCATGATATGCATCAACTACATCATACAGATTTGATTTAAGTTTTGGATCAAAATTGTCAAATGACTCATGATTCACATCAACCTTGGGCTTAATCATAAGAAGGACAAAATTCTTACTTGAATTGACCAGCCATTTTACCTGTCCCACATTCACCATTTCTATGTTTGTCTTGTTGCGATGAGCTCTAACAATGAACTCCTTGCCATCTTTGAAAATATGATATTTGTTTTCGTGGCGATGAAAGATAGCTTTCCTGTCAAACAAGTAAGGACTTCCCAAAACAATTCCTGCTATATCAAAAGGTACCACATCAAGTTCAACCGTGTTAATAAAATGTGCAGTAATTGCAAAGCGCAATGTGCACTTTCTTGAAACTTGTAAATTTGCATCCTTGCAAATCCATCCAAGTGGATATGGCTTCGGATGTGGAACATTCTCAGGTTTAAGCTGCTTGACCAAGTCTTCTGATATAAGGTTTGCTTGTGACCCACTATCAAAAAGTGTGTCAATCTTAGTATGTTTTTTGAAATCACCCTCACATGAAACAATTCAATTCTTTCTTTCTCATTAGTAGCTTGTACATGACAGTTCGAGGTACTAGTGATGGCTTGAATTTCAATTTCTTTTCCCTTCAAGTTTTTCAAACCCATGGCTGCAATTTTGGTTTCATCACTTGAATCATCCCCTAAATCTTGTGGTGTATATGTAGTGGCATAAGTTTTCTATTTCCCTTTGGATTTGTTAAATTGAGGTCTTTTTTCAGGATGTAATTCCCAATAGTTTTTCTCCTCATGGCCTAGTTTAGAACAATGTTTACAGATCACTTTCTCACTCTCCTGTTTGACATATGCATTCTTTTTTCCCTTTCCCTTAGAGGTTTTCTCTTTGTTTTTCTCCTTGGCAGGCTTGTTTCTACCCTCTTCAAATGTGTTTTTTCCCCTTGCCTCTAAATGGGTAGCTTGGACACAAACCTCATCTAGGCTAGTAGGGTTAAACATCAAGTTGGTGTGTTTAAGGTAGCTATGCAAGCCACCAATATATTTCAGCAAGGTTTCCTGGGTCTGTAAATCTACCCCTAACAAGAGGGCTCTTCTCCTGAATTCTTGGTGTAGTCTTGGACACTCTGACCCTTAAGTTGTCTAAATTTTTGCCAGTTAATTCTGCATGTGAGCAGGAGGATAAATTTTTTTTTTAATGGCTAATAGAAATTCAGTCCATGTTAAGGTAACCTTACCAAATTTCTTGATCTCCTCTTTGGTCTTGGACTCCCACCAGACCAATGTTTCTCCATCCATTCTCAAAGAAGCCAACTGAATCTTTGTGGCATCAACATGCATATTCTGGATCCTCAAGTAAGCTTACAACTGCCTAATCTAGTTAACAAGATTTTCTGCATTCACTTCACCATTAAACATAGGTAATTCGAATTTTACATCAAGCTTCAAAAAAGGACTTTTTCCAGAGGATCTATGCTTATGCACAGAAGAAGAAGACGAGGATGAAGAGGAAGGAGGTGACGATGGGGGTGGTGGATCACCATTACCTCCATGTCCTTTCTTGGAATTATCATCATCCTTCTTACCTCTTGAAGAGCCCTCTCCTTCATGTGGATGTTTGGACCCTTCTCCAGCGAATTTCTCATTTCTTTCTTGGTACAATATCCTCACCATTTCAGTGAGGTCCAAGAAAGCCTTTCTGAAGACTCTTTCTTCCTCTCTTGGATCCGTGTCTTGAGGAATTTCTCCTTCATGTTCAGACATTCTTGAAGCTTCTACTGAGACTCTTGAGGGTGAGATTGAAGGTGAAGGTGATGGCTCTCTGGCCTTCCTCCTTGACTGAGGATTCTCCCGTTCTCTAGTCAACTGTCCTTCCCCTCTTTTAAGTTTCAACCTGGTAAGCATCAATACTTTCAAGACAGTTAGAAGATCTTTGCACAAAAACAATCAAAAGACAACTACACCAAAGATTGACTGAAAGAGAATTTATCTACTTTGCAATTGTATAACAAGAGCATTTCGAAGGCTTCCTGGCTCATTTCAGGCTCTGTCTATAGCTTATTTGACTGCTTTTGACACAAAGAAACAACAACATAGCTTTGATACCAACTTGATCTGAATTTGAAACTACTTGAAAAAGGTTTGCAAGGTATTCAATTCAGTATTAAACATGTTTAAAACATTCCCATGTCTTGCAGTAAAGAAACAAATGAAGTTTTCAGCTGTTCATAATCCATTTAAGCATAGCAGAAATATTTCCTTTGACTGTTTAACACATCAAAATGAATTTTTTCTGCAAAATAAATCAACCATAGATGCAAAAGAAGTTGACGAAGCAGTTCACCCCTCCTGGGCTACGTCTGCTGGGTCCAAGGCTCCCAAATGGGTCAGCCCTCGTTTTGATTAAATGCTCAAAATGAAATTACAGCTGATTATAAGTCTCTATAGGTGAAATGGACTGTAAAATTGGATTCATAACACATGAATCCTTCAGGATTGACTGTTGGTTCACCTCCAATGGATACCTGCAACCTGAAATAGTTCTCACAATACTGGGCCCTGATGGCTCCTAGAACTTTCACGGCTCCACAACCTATGCTAATGACCTCTGATGGAAAAAATACCTATGCCAATGGCTTCAGAACGTCCAAAATACCCAAAATCAAAAAAACATTCGTCCAAAACCGACTTTCCTAGCCAAAGTTATGGCCATTTAATGGAAACTGCCAGTTTCCCCTAAAAAGACTCCAGCTAACTTTAGTAGAGCTCCGCCAAATCTGGACGCCCGCCAAAATTTGCGCCACCGCCAAAATTCCCGCCAATCACGCCTTAACCACCGGCTCAATTTATGCATGTGACCACGTTGCAGTTGCTTGGCGGTTAGCATCGGATTTCGTGCCTGGTTCTATGCTAGCCCTTGGTTCTGGGCACGTGGTCATATGAATGGGAGGGTTGGCCTTAGGGGCTGACCCCCCACCTTTACCGCCCGCCGATATTTGAATTTTAAATACAAATTTTTTCGTTCATATTACAAAGCTCATGGCTATGGTGTAATGGTAAAACATTGGCATAGAGTTGATAGGTTGTGGGTTCAAACCACGAATGACCAAACTAAATTTTTAAAAACATATGTGCCTTTGCTAATGTCACCCTGGGCCACGTGGCGGCCTCCGGGACTGCCACGTGGCAACTTATGATTGGCTGTTCAGATGGAATATTCCCAAGAATATTCTAAAGAATATACTACGGAATATTCTACAAAATATTTTTTTTTTTTTTTTTTTTTTTTTTTTGAAAATTCAAAAATCAAGGGTCATTAGGCAATTTTGTTTTTGCCATAACTTTCACATACGGCGACCATTTTTCGAACTGTTTGCGGCGCCGGAATCGGGAGGACAAGCTCTATCTAGTTGTTCAGGTTCGAGCCAATTTTGAGCATTTTTAGACACTTGGGACATGAGCCCCTGATCATTATTAATCTCACTCATTGCATTTTAATCCCCACTATATTCATTAATTAATTAAAATTAATTGTAATTAATTCCCCGAGTCTTGCAAATATTCACCCCTATTTTCTCTGTGTTGATTTTCCATGTGACAGCCATTAGATCTTTCACCCCCAGATATGACAACGCACATTCATATCATGCTAATTCTTTTTCTGATCTTTACCAACCCAAGAGCACCTAAGATTCGCAGTTTTGTTGGGGCCCTTTTTAGATACGTGGCATCTCCAGGAGAAATCGCATGCTCTCGGGGAAATACCACCTGACTGCCAAAAGAAATGCGATGGCCCCTGAAACTACCTCCCCGCCAAAAGCTAAACCATCCATTGTTCATTATGAATTCCACACCAAATTCTAACCATTGCCGGTTAAAAGGCTGAAGAAGCCCATTTTGACTCTTTTTGCTCATTTTCACTGTTAAGCTGCCTAAGCCTTCCTGTGCCACCCTGAGCCTCTACAACCGAATTTGACAGCCAATTACCTTCCGAACACACTCCAGACACCCAATTCATTCATCCAATGCACAGCTAAAGCAACCGCACCCTCTACAGCCACCATTGAAACCAGTTTGCAACCTATACCATCAATTCTAGGTATTTTTGAGAAAAAACCGGAATGACTCTCTCAATTTGAAAATGTACAGTTATTTCAAACATTAATTAATTTAATTTAATTAATTTTCCCTAAATTTGAGAGTATTTCCACCCCAATACCGAAACCCCTATCTTCAAAACTGCAAATTACCCTTTTACTCAACCAAAGTTTTCAAAATTTCACTTCTACAACCTATATAAGCATAACTCACACCTTTCCCCCTAAAAAATGGCTACCCAGGCCTCTTTGGACATATGACTTGTGTCAACCCCTCACTTGGACATCGACCATCTGGCACTAGAAGACATGGAT
The DNA here is from genome assembly GCA_000404065.3 of Pinus taeda. NCBI lineage: Eukaryota > Viridiplantae > Streptophyta > Pinopsida > Pinales > Pinaceae > Pinus > Pinus taeda. Next base: position 37,390 of record APFE031518021.1, read on the forward strand.
TTCCAAATAAAAGACACTACTACTCCAGCCCACCTTCTGAAGCTCCACTATTGGAGCAAGGACAAATTTCTAAACCATGCAGATGACATCCACCTTTGGGAATCCAATTTACCCAAATACCTATTCCTAGAATTTCACCCATTCCCTGATATTGTACATTTTTTTCATGCCTATTATATCCCTATCCAAATGGCTATTGTCACCCCAAATCAACACTTGTTATTCACCATTAAACCGGAGTCTATCAACCAAATGCTACAAATCCAACCTAGCCCTAATCAGAACCCTCTATCCATTGGAGACCTGTTGCACTTATATGTCACATTAGACCTAGTTAAGATAAGGAAAATCTTCTAGGCTTTCATCATTGAAGACCACCATACTCCTACAGATACCCCACCATATGCTGCCACCATTTTCTCAGAGACTAGAAGACACATAATCACCATGCTCTCATGCATCCTAGGATACACTTCAGATGAGCTTGTGGATGAGGTCATCCTAGCCTTCCTATCCATTTTTACTCCAGGAAAACCTCTTGCTATCATGTACAATTATGCTCAGTTCATTGCAGACGGAATGCATGAAAAATTCACCAGACTGCCCACTGAAAGAGTTTTCAAATACTCTTTAGTGTTGTTTTATATGTTTTCTATTACCAAATAGATAAGTTCCCTGTAAGCATCTAGAAGTTGGACACCAAGGGAAAGGAGAGACCAATGGTCTACAAGACACCCTTGGTCCAAAAATTCTCCATAACATTTACCTACAAAGATTTCATAGACTTATTTGTGTACCCAGTCATGAACATGTAGACCGTTAACACTCAACATAGAATCAACCAAGAGATCAAAAGGGTGTTACAATTGGCTAAGAACATCAAGGTGGGAGACTCATACTTGTACCAGAACCACACTAAAATTAGAGTTTATGGATGATAATTAGCCTCCTATAATTTTCCCAAATACCTCCCTATGAGGATATTTGCACTTGAGTACTTCAAACAAATCATTAACTCTGATGAGGTCCACTTCCTATTTGCTAGGAAGAAAACCCAGTTCAAGATGAAAAACCAATTGGGTCTATTCATTTGCAATAATAGAGAGGTTGGACGAGAGGCTGACAAAATACTATAGCAGATGAAATTTAGCAACAACTTCATGTGGCAGTATGACCCTCATGGTTTTATAAATAAACTTAGACTCAGGGTCAAGTTGGGACCATACATCCACCACCTAAGACCTAACATTGAATAATTTTCCAACCAATCTGAGTGGGTGGAAAACACATTGATTGATATGGACAACACAGTTGTGGATGTGGAGAACACACTAATTGATCTTGAAAAACAATTTGACCAGAGCTCTTTCCTATAGGTTACAAAATTAGGATAACTAATGAATGTTCATCCTGTGTTATAGACCCTGGCCAATGGAGAAAAGAATACAAAGAGGAATAGGGAGGAGACATCCAACTCTGCCATGGAGACTGCAGATGAGTTTTTTGAGCTAAGGAAAATGCCCAAGTTGAATCCTATGTCTAAACAGGAGGAGAATATTGAATCAGTGGAAATAACTGACACTGAAACAATAGGGCAGAGGAGCAAAGATACAGCTGCATCAAGTGAAACACAACAACCATCAACCTCCGACACCCAAATGATAGAGAGACAATAAAGTGTTGAGGTTTCTTCCTTTGCCAGGCCAGATGATAGAGAAATGACATCAAAGATAGGTACAAAGAGATAAAGATGAGGAATGAGAAGTTGAAGGCAGAGACATATGCCCAATACTTCAAACATACACCACCCAACCAGAGCAAATTGATGTCAGCCTTTGACATCAAAGCAAGAAATATGCAGGTATCATTTTTGTAGCCTAATGTTTAGAAACCAAAAACCTCAGCTAATTATAAGAAGACTAAATTTGAGGTGATGGCTAGGGATGTTCATCTCATTGACCAAATAGAGTTCCACAAACAGGCTGGAGAAATGATTTACTCCACCCTTATAGGAAAGGCCATGGCTACCCACAAGCTAAAGGATTCACTGGATAATGTGATAGCCTAGTACAAATTGGAGAAGGCCTCTCCATAGGCCAAATATAAGAGGATAAAGTCATTGGAGGACTTAGTCATTGAGCTTGGCCATGATCCAGGTGACATTAAGGCTATTGAACAGTTGATCAAAAAGAAGAATGAGGATATAGCGGCCCTCAAGAAACAACATAATTTGCCTCATTTACAACACCCATAGACAAAGGAGGTCTTTGAAAGCCAAACCAATCATGAAGAAATGATGGACCTAGTGTTGCAACTGAATGATGAGTTAAAGGAGATGGAGAAAGAATTGGATAGCTTGATTCAGCTCAAACAAGCTAGTCTTGATGATTCTCCTGCAACTATCATCCCAACAGTTACCACTGTTCTACCTTCTACTTTGGCAGCATCATTGGCCCCCACTACTCCAATGGCCACAACACTACCGACATCTACACCAACTACATCAGCAACAAGATCTACAGCAATAGGCTCAACAAGTGATGAAGCAAACAAGTTGGTTAAGGCAATGGAATAAATGTCCATACAAACCACTAAGAGGAACAGACTTAAGGAGAAAGTGACCAGCCTGGAGATAGATTGCAGACTTGCCCAAATCATGCATAAATAAGAACAACATAAGGCCACAAGGATGACCGAAAGAATCAAAATCTCGGGAAAGGAACTAACACTCAATGAACCTTTAGGTCAGGCTAAGGAGAAACTATGGGCCAATATTATTAACTCTATCAATGATATTTGGCCATCCATCCAGGTTACTTTTTTAACAAATTGATTTGAAAAAGAAGGATATAGAAGCCTTTCATAGGGTTAAAGCAGAACTTGGAGATATGCCAGAGGAAGCTACAAGGATCATTCATTTCCTCAACTCCAAGAACAAATATGAGCTGCAAGAAATGGAGATACCTCACAAAAAAGGTACAATTTTGGAAGTTAGAAAGGTCCTCACCAAGATAAATTTGATGTTTTTTAGGACCCCATACTGTCTCTTTCTGACCATACATTTTGCTATAATATCACCCTTTTCAACCCATATTTGAAAATCCTTGTTAGTGTTTTGACTCAATTATTCCAATGGTATGGAGTGACTCTTCTCATCACTATATGTTTAATTTTTTAACATATAATCATGTTGTCTTCATAATTGATCTTTGAAGTTGATTAGTTGCTGAACAATTAAAGAATGATGTGCAGCCCGCATTGCTGAAACTGCCTGAAGTTGGCAAGACTATCTTTTGTAGTTGCTGAAACAACATGAACATCACGCAAATCTCGAAGCTAAAACAGTTGAGATTTTCGTACTAGATTTGACAACAACAGAGGAACCCAATCGATCACTGAGGAAGCTGTTATATTGGATGTAACGTTCATAACCTAAATTACTGTAACAACATTCTGTTGATGGGAAACTGATTTCCCTATTTTTGTATAATGGGTTGAACTAGAATCTATAATGCAAATATTTTGTAATAGACGTCTCCTCTTTATAAAGAGGAGACATCTACATTAGAAGGGGGATGAACAGACTGTAACAGGAGGTTTTAGCTAAGGGAACGAGACTAAATCTTTTCTATAATATGGTATATTGATGAATGAATAGAGTTTTGTTCTGAACATCTCATTTTAGTTCTTGTTTCATGGGGAATCTTGTGAGAAGGACAGGGCCCACCTTCATCACAAGATTCATCCATTATCTTTCTACAGTGTGTTAAGTGTGATTTCTGTTCATAACTTGTTAACAAGTACTGTTTTTGGATGTTGTTTTACCTTTGCTGAAACTCTATTTCTTTCTTAATCAATTGATGTTGTTTCATGAGTGTCTCACCGGTGATTAGGTTTACAGAGTGAATTGGCAAACTAGATAGACAGAGGTGGCTGCTAAAGGTTCTCGCTCTGGGGATAGGGTCCTGATCCTCTGTTACAGCATAGCCATTGTTTTCCTTTGCGGATTTATTCTTTCTGTTCAATTATTCATCTCTTGTTAGATATCTGCAATAGAGTATAATTGATGTAACACAGAGTGAAGCTTTAAACGAGGTGTGATTTGTTTTGTACTACAACTTTTAGTGCTATTAAGATTGAGTACATATGGTACGTAGTTGCCTTTGAAATAATCAGACTTCCCCAGGTTGACAATTTATGTGGCACTCGACTATTTAATTAATAAGCAATTAAAGTGACCAACAATGTTGAACTTGGAGGGTAAGTGCCAAACCATGCAACTGGAAATTGACAAATTCATGGTTAAATTTGAAATTTTGAGGCAAAAATGTTTACCAAATCCCTTGGTTATAAATGATAAGCTAATGACATAGGAGTATTATAATAAAAATATCAAGGAAGTAGCCAAAGATCAGGGGAATACTTCATCCATGAAAGGTATACCTACTGGCAAAGTATTGTAACAAACATTTGAGAATTTTTTTTACCTCTAGCATGAGGTAAAACATATTTTTAATAATAATCCAACTTTTCCCAAGTATACAGAGGCAAATGAGATATACAAAAAAATTCTCAATATCCAATTACCAGATGTTGAGACATGGGAAAAACTCAATGATTTACTGTAGGAATACACAGTAAAAATATGAAATGTACAGTAAAAAGTAAAAGAGCATAGTAAAAGGATATTGACAGGTCAGCAAGGTCAAAGTGTATCAAATGAAAGGTCAAAGTAAATATAACATCCAATGTGAAGACCGAACAACAAAGTAGATTAAAGGGAAAAAGATCAAAGATTAAAAGACAGCATAACCTAAATAACAGGAACAACAAACAACAGTTCAATAGCTATATCTATCTTCTTTCTAGAAGATATTTTTTTCTCCTAGATTCATTCCCAAGATAGTTTGGGATATTTTGTAGATTCTTTTTGTATAAATACTTCATAGTTCAAATTATTGAGGGTGGATTGCTATACATTTGTAGAGTTATTTTGATTTTAAACCTAAGGGTTATTGTACCAATTTTCAAGTCAACCGACTGGAGCAAGTAATAAAAATATTGCATTACAGTATTCATGAGATGAGTTATTGCAGTGAAGTATCTTCTTTGTCTGATTTTGTTACTTTCTTATGTGTTTCATAAACTTAAATGTTATCTAAATTTGAATGAATTAACTGGATATTTAACTCAGAATTTGTTTAAATAGACTTTGTTTTGCATAGTTAATCATTTATATGTTTTCCTCTGATATCCGGATTTGAGAACCCTTAATTTCTCTACCATCCCGATTGACCTCTTTCATTTCTCTTCATAATCCGGCCTAAGGAACCCTTAATTTCTCCCTAGATCCAATTGGAAACCATTCCACCATCAAGCCATTGAGATCTGTAGTAACTCCTCTATCTTGCCCTGTAGACACTATTTTTAGAACTTGATCCAATCCTGTTTGTCTAGCATTTTGACCCTATAGCCCAATGGTAAAAGCAACCCTATATTCATCTAAGTAAGTGATCCCACCACCCAAATTCAAATTAAAAACCCAAGCACAATCATAACTAACCGAAAACCAATTAACTAAAACAAAGTTAAATAAAAAAAAGAGAGCCCTCTATGAGATTAGGAAGGCTAGATCCTGATCTCCAAAGTTGATTTATGGTTGCCTCTATCATTTCTTTTTCTAAACAACTTAGAAGAAATTTTGGAGTGATAGCAGGCGGGTCACAAAGCATCTTAATTCTATCCTACTAAGGGGCGTTGACCTTCCTAAATTCCGTTTAGCTTCTAGTGACCTTCATTCTTTGCTCCTAAAGATGTAAAGACATTAGAAAGATAACAACATTTATTGCGAAATTGACCCTAGGGGACCCTGTCCAACTAGGTCCTGAACGCAAAGTCGTTACTCATCCTCAAGTCACTCTACTGGTGGCACCTTGATATTCACCTATAACTCACTAAATTAAATCTTCAAAAAATGTTGGTCTATTGTCCCCTACGCAGCAACCTGATGAACTTCTTCAACCAATTTCTCAATGGTTGGGGCTTCGATGGCAAGGCCCATTATTCTTTGTGTCTGCTACATGGCCTTCTCCTTGCCCTGCACTGACAACATCAATTAACTGGCCTCATCTACCCAAGGTTGCATCCTTGAAGATATGATCGCTTCCTTGCAATGCAACTCATCAATTTCGCTTGAGATTAGCTTGCCTTCCTGTAATCGGTTGAACCTTTGCACTGGAGTAAGGTTCACACTGTCGACCTGATTTCATCGAACTATCTCTACTTCTCTCTAATGTTCACTTAAATCTTCTACAGAGTGGGATCCTCCTGCAGTGAGTTCCATAATTCCATGGTTTTTTCAAACAACTGAGTGCAGCCCTTGACTGGAACTTCCAAGGTGGCCATCTCCTCTTTAATAGAAGCTTCACATTGCCCTCTAACTTTTGGAGGGGTAGTGGGTTGCATCTTTAGTTGTAGCTCTGTGATTTGCAGCTGCAAATCAAACCTAACTTTGTCGATTTCCACCTGTGACTCCTTTATTGTGGTAGCTTTCTTCCAGATCTTTTCCGCAAAGGCCGCATCAGTCGGAATCTAGAGCTTGGGAAGCTCACTACAGGCCTATGCAATAACAGACTCCATATGCTTACTTCACACTTTGACCTTCTCCTTTTCCTTGAGGACCTCTTCCTTTTCCTCAAAGATCTACTGATTATTTGTTTTCATCTTGTTGATGATCAACAGTGTGCATTATTCCCTAATTCAGAGCTCATCTGACACCCCTTGGTGCAGCTCATGCAAAGTCTGAACAGTAAGTGCGACCAGGTTCAGACTCAAGTCCTTCATATGTAATAGGTGTGCCTTGACTTCTGTTGAATTGATGTGTAGGGATCCCTTGAGAAACTACACTATGTTGAGATCCAGTGTGAGTTTTGCTTGCACAACTAACCTGCTTGCTTATTTCAGGCTCACTTGCTTCACGCTCACCTCGCCCACTCTCACTTGAATGAGACCTGTTTGGATCTGCAATTCCCACAAACCCTATTGTACCTTACCTAGTTTTTGTTGGTACTACTCTTCGAAGTGGCCCCAAATATCTGTAGTTGCATCGCGGACGACATCCCCAATTTCATCTAGAACCCCCTTTGTGAGGACCAAAAGCATCACACTCACTGATTTATCTGATTTTTGCTTCTTATTCAGCCTTGTCGAACTCCTTTTCTACCTCTTCTTGACAACGAATGGGGACTCCAAGTCTTCACCCCCTTCCTCTTCTCCCTTTATCTCTTCCTCCACATCTGTGCACTTGGTGTCTGACTCACAAATGTCAATAGTGGCTTGCTACAAAGTCTTTTCCTTTGCCACTTATTTTTCCTTGGCATCCACTTCTTTCTCCTTTGCAACAACTAATTTCGGCTATGAGGCCTTTTCTCTTGCCACAACCTTTTCTTTAGTTGAAGCCTTTTATGCTTCCTTCTTATTTTCTACTACAATTATTGTTGTTGTCTACATTTCTTCACCTTTAGCATCCTTACGCATTCATGTGCTAACATTAGAGGGGGGTCATCCAGTCACCTGGCCACTTACTGACAACCCCTATAATATCATCTTCGATGACTAAATATGGAAACTTGTGCCATATTCCCTTAGCATCTTTCTTCAAGCGAATGTGTTGATTATGGAAATATACCTTGAAGTCTGTGACATTGGCATACTGCTCGTGCAAAAGTGGTGATAACCTTGCCTGCTGGTTAATCATCATCCTTAGCTCTGACTGAAACAAGACCAAAATATATTCATCTCCATCACTTGTGCAAGGTGTTTGGTAACCCAGAGCGAATCGAACTTTGCGGCCTCAGGTAGATCTGAGTCCTACCGAGGGAATTGGATTTTTTTAGGCATCCTCCAAGCCACCATCACAATAATAAAAACAACCACGCGTAGTGGAACACCTTGCCCTCATCCTAGGCCTCTCCACATTCCTCCAAAAATTCATGACAGAAATATTAAGCCCAGTTATACTGGACTCCTTTGGCACACTACACAACCAAAGAGATGATTGGTGTTGGCACTTCATCAGCGTGAAACTTCCTCATGATATTACCAGCTAAGATTTGTGCAGAAAAATACACACCATCTGATATGGGATGAATGGAATACCCACGCAACTTCTTGACCAAACAAAAATCACTCTTCATTTGGTTTGCCAACTTATTCTCCTACAAATTTCCTACAAAAGCCTCCATAAGGTTCACTTCTTGGTATGGTAACAATGTTATTCTATGGATCAACATGTCAGTGATCAGGATGGGCCCTCCCAATAAGAGGCACCTGTCGTGCACCAGTGTCAACAATTTGTGCACACAAATTGTATTAGTAATGGTGTGACTGAAGTGTGACACCCACAACATATTTAGGAACCTTGCGACACCAACTCTAGCTCATCGGCTCAAGCCGTGTGACGTTTGAATCTTCATATTAGACCTTCTTTAGGTACTTACTCGATGCCAACTATGGAAACCTCTTGTGGTCCCCTAGGTCCCAATCTTCCATTTTTAAGTTTGGTATACAAGCCAACAACGGGCCCTCAAACAACATTTTCTCTGGCAGCAAAGGTGTGGAGACCATAAAATTCATAGAATACGAGTCTTTGGGAACTTTATCCATGGATTTTCTAGGTGGCATATACAGTGGTAGTTGATTTATCATCTCAACCTATTTTGTGTCAATTTCCTTTAGTCCCCCATGCAGTTCTACCTCATCCAGGTCTAGGGGCTCTATTAGTTGTTTGGACTTATCCATCTTTCTCTTCTAGTGGATTTCGATTGGGTTTTTCTATGGTGATTGTCACACCGGTGTTTGCTATGGCTTATTCTGCTTCTCCCGTGGGCCACCGTGTAAGTAGATGGCTTAAGCATTGGTGACCTAGGCATGGTAGTAGCCAATCCTGTAGGTACAGGTTGGGTCAAATCTATCTTAGGTTTTGTTTCACTCATTCTCTCGAGGATTATCTCATGGTGCCAATCAAGTAAGTTTGCAAATTCCAGCTGTGAAAGGAATCTCTCCCCATCCTTATCAGACATACGATATTATTCTAAAAATAATTGAAGTCACAACAACTTAAGGCAAGTTCTCAGGAAGCAAACTGTTCAAATGTGGATTAGGATGTCATATTTATAGCTCAATTTGAATTCAAATATGTTCATTCCCTCCAATTCCCTATCATTAATGATTTTTTGGTGTCATATTTCTAATATATGCATCTTAAATGCTCCCCACCGCTACTTTTAATGGGAAAAGCACCATCCAACTACAATGCTTCCAACAATCACTTTTTGGCCCAACTGCACGATACCCACCATCCTATCATAGCTCCTTCATCACAGCCCTCCTTTGCGCCTTTCCTTGATATGTTGTACTACCCCATGACTTCATCCAACCTTTCTTTTGGAAGTGTAGTTTATAGTCCCTCATTCCCTTGAAATTTCCTGGAACACTAAGACTATCCTACATTCATATAGTCATTGCACAGGGGTGATATCACCCCTATATAGCTTTAATCGACTCCCATTGACTTTTCCTAGAAATAATTCCCCAATTAGCTTTGCGAGTTGAACTACGCCTTTGTCCATAATCTCCTTAATAATATATAGTCCCATCCAATCCGTTTGGAACTTCCCTGAAAACTTTGTGAACTTACTGTCATACAACATGTTGAAGTAGCTACAACCACTCTCCAAAATTTTTCCTTAGCCTGTTTTGGAGCCTTCCTACCAACCTTACATATCACTTTGTCTTTCTTTTCGAAGTACTCAAGCTTCAAGCATTTTCCTCGCACAAAGGAAACCTGTCGATCACAGTTGATCCACTCCCTTCATAGGTTGATCACCCAGATTTGGTTGAGCTACAAGTTGAGGAGATTCCACTTGAAAATTACGCATTTCTGGAGGGCAACGAGCCTTCCCTCCAAGAATTGTGCAATCCTCTTTGACAGCCTATTAGGCTCTAGGATTGAGTAATCCTTCCAGCCAACCCTCCTAGCAGGGTTTGTGTAAATTTTTCGAGCAATAGGTTGTTCAACCCAAGATTAGCACATATCTGAGTAGCACTCAGTTGCTCTACCTGAAATTGTGCAAATCTCCTGCGCAGCCAGCCTAGCTCCCAACCAGAAATGTACATTTTTCTCCAGCAGTAAAGCAATCTCTTGCTTGTGCAACTGAGTTGACCGATTGACTCTGGAACTGAGCAAAACAGACTTGCATGCATGGGCTACTTCTCCCAAGGTAGCATGTAAAGGCATCCCTTGTTTCAAGGATCTATGTTTAGTAGTTGGAGGTTACATGCAAGGAGAAATTCTAAAACCTCACTCCAAGTGTCGCTTCCCCTAGATTCGTGGAATGCGCATCACAACCTCGATGTTATCAAAACTCATCAACCAGATGCTACAAAGCTCATTCCTCACATCAACGTTGTAGATCTGACATTCGACATCACATCTACAAGCAGTCGACACATTCAGCTCAGCTGTTTTGGGGTAAGCCCGCTTCCCATGCCTTATGCTGCATTTTTGTCACTTTTTGTGTTTTCACTTGTGAGAGTACTGTTTGCTTGATTTCTTTGAATGCTTGTTATCATTTACATATGTACTAGTTTGCCTTAGGTCTATTTTAGTTTTCGTTGCTATCTCACTGTTGTCGCATACATGAACTTGTTTTGCACAGACGTTCAACCAACCGGCGAACTACCTCACCCACATGCATGTTGATCTGTTTGTTGAATCTTTCATTCATGTTTTGCATGCACTTTCAATCACTTCTACTATCACTTAGTCTCGCCATGCATTCACTGACTTACTTTATTTTAGTTTCCCATCGACGAGTTGGGACAACCTTGGCCCAGACTTTGCCTTCACCAAGGCTGCATTGCGCAATATGGGGAAGGAAGGTTCACCTTCCTCTCCATATTTGCGCATTCCTTCCCAGCACTAGCCTCTAGGATTTTTTTGCCCATTTCTAGAGGAATATGGTTGCTTGGCCTAAGAAATTGCACAAATTTGTCCTTGGCCCAATAGTCCTTCCCTGTTGGAATTGTGCATTGCGTAATCCAAATAGTCAACAACCATACTAGACTGTGCATTGTGCGGTTCTAGTAGTCATTCAATCTCCCACCAGCCCAGATTGTGCCTTGTGCATTCTTGGCAGTCAATCTCTTTACCTCTCAACCGAAATTGCGTAACCTTCATGATCATTCAACCAGGTATGTTGCAAGTTAGTTCTCATGTTCATTTTGGTTTTTGACTGACAGATTGCTTTCCATGAATGTTTCCATGTCTCCAGGTATCTCAGGTGTTCATCTGCCTCTCAGTAGTATAGGTACAATGGTTTCTAAGAGAGTAGAGATAAAGACACCGTTTAGAGCACACTTGGGGATGCAGTCGATCAAGTGTCTATGGACTTTCCTACCCATGAAGACGTCAAGTTGTTCATAGACAAGGACATCAAGATATGATAGCAACAACATCACAGTGAGTAGCATCATGAATAGCAACTAAAGACAACATACCAAATGCAATGAATGCAAGAGGAGGGTTGTTGAAAACCCAAAGGGGGAATAAGGTTCCAAGATTAAACAGGTCCATTGATGATGAAAGCAACTTTGGAGACTTCAGCTATGAAGTGATGATGTGACATGAAGATCACGTGAAGGCAGAAGATGGAACAAAGAAGTAGTTGCATTTTCTGAAGCAGAAACTCAGGAAGAACATGAAGCTTCACAGAAAAATGAATGAGCAACAGGAACAGGAACAACAGTGGGCACAACATGCACTCATGGATGAAACTATGCCTGTACAAGTTAAAGATCCATCCCAACAGCGAACATGGAGCATACATGGTAAGCAGTGTTGGTGATCACATGCAAGGGGTTTAGTAGCATGCATTTCATTGTGCACATGCATGCAATCCAACCCATTCAGCACACTCACCAAGGTGAAGACAAGAAGCAAGTCCAACTAAAGCTTAACATGTACTTTGGCAAGTTGATGTGCATAACCACCAGTGCACACTTGAAGATCATCAAAGACACTATACATCAATGTGTTGTCAATTCAGCCACAGCCAAGAAGACCATGTGCATGTTAGCAGACGATTTGGACGAAGAGGTCGAACCAATGCATCGGTCGCAACAGAGGCAAGAGTTTTCTTCAACAAGAGGTCAACATGAGGTGCATGCATGCCATCATGGATGATCAAGATTGGCATCAGCTCACCACTTTCACCATCACAAGCATGTCAAAGAGTTGGTCTCATGCAGCGGACTGAGTGTCAGTGATGTATTGCATTGCTTTCTCAAGCCATGTTGTCTCATGTCAATAAATTTACATTGTAATGTTGAGTCATGTCAAGTGTAAGTCAAGTCTCAAGAGTTGGATGTAATAGTCATAGAGTAGGTGAAGAGTCATGAGGGTAGTTGAATTGTCACAAAGGGGAATGTCAAGGGTCACCCCACCCTTTGCTATAAATAGGCCCTCAAAACTCATCGTATAGGATTCTAGTCAGCCAAGCTTCTATTAAGACTATCTTGAAGAAGGCTTGGATAGTATTGTAATGCACCTTAGCTTCTCCACTACACGGAGCTAGTACATCTCTTTGGAGGAGCAGGAAGATTTGGTTGTAACATTCTGTTGTTGGGATTATCATGATTACATGGATGTATTGTATGATTGTGACTTACACTTTTTTATGTAATAAGAGCCAACGCATTTTCATGCATACATTATTATTGTAGTTGGACTACTCTGGTTTCTTTAATTATATATGTTTTTTAACTTGTGTACTTGTGTATGAACTGATTTGCATGCAATTATATGAATCTTGTTGTTAATGTGTTGCATATGTTGTTAATGATGTCACCGTCCGTGTTAGCTGCTATGATGGACATCAGATAGACCTTTCACTTGAACCTTGCTATAATAACCATCGCACTCATCTCGGACTGATCCATGAGTGTTGTACGTTTTATCTTAACTTGTATGATGTGACTATTGCATCCGAGTGTATTGCTCCACCAGAAGCCAAGCATGTCCTTTTTGTTGTGTGTTCCTAACTGAGTTGGGACTAATCCCTTTCAACCTAGAAATCACCTTCACCTCCTTCCCCTTTTGAAGTGTTGGAACCTCTCATACACCTTCCTTGACTCATTGCATTAGTCACACCCTTGCTGCTGACAGAGTTATTCTACCTGCCTCTGTGCGACATCACGGTCAAGGAATTACCTTACAAACCACTACTGGGACTCCTACACCAAATGGTTTGAGGTCTACTTGGGACTTCTTACCAGGGATATCCCCTTGACATATTGGTGGGTCCAGCACCGTCAACATAATAGTAGCAAATTGTCGTTCATAGATGTGTGCTATTTGATATGATGATTATGCCATGCCTTTTCATGATCCTTCTGCATTGGATGATGAAAATCCACCAAGAAGTGATCTTCCTCCAACTAAACGAGCTACACGAGGCATTCTTCCACGGTCTCACGATCGACCATGTCAGCAAGTACAATAATCCACAAACCGGGTACTATGTATTCCATCGACATTACCACTTCCTATCCATAAACTAATCTGGATGGTGTTTTTCCTGTCAACTTCTTGTAGGTAGTTCTATACACCCATTGAAAAGTTGGTATATGAAAATCCTAATCATTTCGCTTCGTATTACAAATATTTGATATGGAATTCTCCATAATTTTTTAAATGCTTCCACTATGTCGTTCACTTGAGGATGATACGATGTACTCTTTTGGCGATACATCTAGAATTCTTCGAGCAAAGCAACAATTGTCTCATTTAAGAAGTGTGAACCTATATCACTCATCAAAATCTTTAGGAAACCAAACCAAGACAAAATATACTCTAAGATGAACTTCCCAGCTATAGTTGTGCTACAATCCTTTAGAGGTTGCACCTCATCACACCTGGTTAAATATTTGGTTGTTGTAATGATATATCTGGCTCTAGTCTTCTTTCCTAGTGGCTGAATTAGTCCCACGAAGTCTATTTCCCATTTATCAAAAGCTTTTAATGATACCTGGGGATTCAAGGGAAATTCATCTCTTCATGATGGTCTCCTTATTCTCTAACAGACAACACATGCCCTGCAATAACCCTTGGAATCATTATGCACAATTGGCCACCATAGTCCTTCTCGTAAAATCATCTACGTAGTTTCTATTCCCGCATAATGTCCTCCTGTAACTCCTCCATGTGCTTCAGTGAGGATTCTTTGTCATTCATACTCCAGGACATACCTGCGAAATATTTTATCGGGCCCCATTTTATACAAGTGTCCTGGAATAACAGAGAAATCTATAGCCCGGACCACCAATTCTTGCTTCTGTTGTGTGGAATACCCTTCAAGAGCTATACCCATGGATAAGAACTAGATTATATCAAAAAAATGGTCGTCTACAACACGCAAAATAAAGAGTTGTACATCAGGAAATCTATCCTCCAAATTTGTAGGTTCGTCACCATTCTCAATCCATGAGAGGTGATCTAATCCAGCAGTCAATCTCCCTAGCTTCACAATTACTTTAAGGTCATATTCTTGAAAGAGTAGCAATCATCGATAGATCCCCCCGCCCAACATAGGCTTGTCGATGAGGTACTTCAAAGAAGAATGGTCTGTGTACATCTTGAATTGCGCACCCAAGTAGTTCCTGAATTTTTGCAGCGCATACAACAATGGTAGTCCTTCTCACTCTGTGGTAGGATAATTTTTTTTTCTCCTTTCACAACTTTCTACTTGAAAACTCTATCAAATGATCAATATCACCTTCACCTAGATGGGTAAGCACAACTCCTAGTGCTATACATGATGCATCTACAAGTACATGGAACTCTTTCTTCTAGTCAGGGAACACTAAAATGGGTGCAGTGACCATTTTCTCCTTCAATGTTATGCTCTTGATCTACGAGAAGATACTATAATACCAAATATGTGAAGAAATATTACCTAGAACACAGAACAATGAGAAATAACAGCATGTATTTTATTATTTAGAAAGGAAAGAAATATTCACTTTCCTCTTCAAGGGGGCAACCTCCAATAGAGCAGGACTCAATTACAAAATAAGACACAACGCTCTTCAATGGGGAGTCTCTATCCTTTATATAGGATTCATACATGCAATACCATGGGTCAGTACCATGGTTCTTATTAATACCATCTATCTAATACCATTTCCCATTTGCAGCTAACTGTGGTCCCTTCTTTAAATGCGAGTCAACCAATTACAATTATTAATATGGACTTTATTAACTCTTTAACTAACTATAACTATGACTCGACCCTATTACATAAATAAGGGGTTAGGGTTGGACCCTAGCATGCCCTCCCCCATAAAAATAGCCTTGTCCTCAAGGCTGAAACTACGAAAACTACTAAAGAACAATGGTTTATTCCCAGGTCGCATCTTCTGGAGAGTTGTCTTTCCACTTTATGAGGACTTCCTTGATCGTGCAGCGGTGCAGGTGTCATTTTCATGTGTCAAGAACCTGTTTAGGTTGGAGCCAAATTGAACCTTCTTCATCCAATTCTAGTAGACTGGTTTGAATTCTGCAATTGTTCCCCACCACTTTCTTCAAGCATGAACATGGAAGATAGGATGGATTTTTGTAGTGGGTGGCAAGGCTATCTTGTAGGCTACTTCTCCGATGCGTTGAAGTATTTGATATGATTCATAGAATTTTGGACATAATTTCTGACAACCCTTTTCTTTGAGTGATGTTTTCTTATATGGTTGCAGCCTCAAGAATACCTAATCCCCTTCTTGAAATGTGCACTCTGAACGATGTTGGTCTTCCTGTTGCTTCATGTGATTTTGAGCTTGATGGAGATTATCTTTGAGGTGGGCAAGCATGGTTGCATGGTTCTGTAGGAGTTGATCCACTACTTGTACCTTAGATCATCCTGCAACATAAGAAGTAGATGAAGGGGGGAGTTGACCATAAACTGCTTCATATGGAGTCATATTGGTGGTAGCATGATAGTTAGTATTATACCACCATTCGGCTAGAGGTAACCATTGTACCCATAAATGTTGCTTTTCTGAAGTGAAACACCTAAGGTAGGTCTCTAAAAATTTGTTGACTGGTTCAGTTTGACCATCTGTTTAGGGATTATAGGAAGTACTAAGTTGTAGTTGGGTACCTTGTAGCTTGAAGAGTTCCTGCCAAAAGTTACTGGTGAAGATCGAGTCATGATCAGACACAATGGAAGTGGACATGCCATGCAATTTGAAGATCTAGTCCATGAAAGATTGAGCCACCAAAGCGAGTGTAAAAGGGTGGGGTAGGGTGCAAAAATGAGCATACTTAGGAAGTCTGTCCACAACCACCATGATGATTGACTTGTTTCCTAACTTCAGAAGACCAGTAATGAAATCCATAGAAACCTCTGTCCAGATTGAGGAAGAGATGGGAAATGGTTGTAAAGTGCCTAGGGATTTGACTGTTTCTCCTTTGTGGCACTGACACACATCACACTCAGCTAAAAAAGTAAGAATGTCCTTTTTCATGCCTATCCAAGAGAATGAATGCTAAGTGCGAGCCTAAGTCCTCTGAAAGCCTAAATGTCCTGTAATGGGAGATGAGTGATACAACTTTTGAGGGTGGATGCTGGTGATATCACTACTTTGTCCTTGTAGTGAAGAATCTCATTCTACCAAGAGTAGCCCGCTGTGAAATTTGGATCTACCTGCAATTTATTAATGAGTTGGGAGAGCGAAGGATGTGAAAACCATTCCTTGTGAGCCTCTTCAATCCACTCTGGAATGGGAAGAGAGATTGCTAGCAGGGTTCTTTCCTCCTCAAATTGGTGTGCTAAAGCATCTGCTACAACATTTTCGTGTCCTTTCTTGTAAATTATCTCATAATAATATCCCAACATTTTGGCTAGCTACTTATTTTGTTGTGGCAAGGATAGGCGTTGCCCCAAAAAATATTTAAGGCTTTAATGGTCTGTACGGATTTGGAAATTCTACCCCAATAAGTATGGTCACCAGGTATCCACTGCATGTAAGATGGCCATCATCTCCTTCTCATAGGTAGATTGTCCCAAATTTGTTCCACTTAGTTGTTGGCTAGTGAAGGCCAAGGGTTTACCTTCCTGCATTATGACAGCCCCAATCCCCATACCTGAAGCATCACATTCAATCACAAAAGATTTGGTGAAGTTGAATAGTGCCAATACCGGAGTGGAACACATGGCATGTTTGAGAGCTATAAATGCCTGTTGCACTTCATCATTCCAGAGGAATTAATTTTTCTTGAGAAGGTGAGTGAGGGGTCTAGCAATGCGACCATAATTGAGGACAAATTTGCGATAATAGCCAGTGAGACCCAAAAATCCTCTCAAACTCTTCAAGGTCTTTGGTTGAGGCCAATCCTGCATTGCCTAGATCTTTTTTGGATCCACCCTAACACCTTCACACCCCACAATGTGGCTCAAATACTCAACTTCTTTCATGCCAAAAGAGCACTTGGACAATTTGACAAATAATTTATGCTTCCAGAGCCGTTGCAAGAGTAGGTCTACATGTTGAAGATGTTTTTCGTAGGTGAGGCTGTAGATGAGGATGTCATCAAAGAAAAAAAGGACAAATTTTCTAAGATATGGTTTGAGCAGGTGATTCATGAGGCTTTGAAAAGTTTACGGGCCATTACAAAGACCAAATGGCATGACCAAGAATTCATAATGGCCTTCATGAGTTCTGAAAGCAGTCTTTGAAATGTCTACTTGTTTCATGCGACTTTGGTGGTAGCCCAAACGAAGGTCGAGCTTAGTAAAGAATTGAGACCCATTTATTTCATCTAGAAAATCATCAACAACCAGGATGGGAAATTTATATTTGACCATTAGCTTGTTGAGGGACCTGAATTTTGGACACATATGTCATTCCCCATCTTTCTTGAGTACCATGACCATAGGCGATGAATAAGGACTAATGCTAGGATGAATGACACCAGCATCCAAGAGTTCCTTGATGATTTTTTCAATTTCATTCTTTTGGGAGAAAGCATATCTATATGGGTGCACATTTGGTGGTTGTGCCCCTGGGACCAAATTAATGCTATGGTCATGTTCCCCTCTCGAGAGTGGAAGCTCATGAGGCTTGTCAAAGACCTGCATATGGTTGTTTAAGACCTGTTGCATCTCAGGATAAATATGAAGATAAGTGGGCTCGAAGGCCTAGATGGCATTAAATTGGGCTATAACTCCATGGTGGCCCTTTTTTAACAACTTTTCCATCCTATGTGAGATGATGATAGAAGAAGCACCTCCCTAAGGTCTGCGGAGGGTATGCATGTGATAATTCTACTTAAAGCTTGTATATAACTCTTGGAAATCCATTATGATTGGGTCGAGTGTGTGGAGCCATTCAACACCCAAGACAATGTCACACCCACCCATGTTGATGGCAAACATGTGGGTCTTTAGGTGATAATCCCCCATCTAAAGTTTGACATTTTCACAACAGTCGTCACTTTTCATTGTGCCCCCATTATCAATCTGGACTTGGAAATTAAAGACTGCTTTGACAAAACAATGCACTGCTTCGACGACTCTTTGATGGATAAAGTTATTCATACTACCACTATCAATCAAGACTACTCCAGGGCAATGCTTAATAAAACCTCTGATTTTGAGAGTTTGAGGAAAGAAATGCCTGCCAAAGCATGGAGTGATATAACTGGTTCTTCTAGTGTCGCTGGGAGCTCATTGCCTGGTTGGTTGTCCTTATCTTCCTCCTTTGGTCCCTCAAATGGTGGGGATTCCTCAGATGAACTATGATCAGTAGCATCAATTTGAAAGAATTTGGGTTCTTTGCATTTATGCCTAGGGGAGTATTTCTCATCATAGTAGTGACACAATCCTTGCTTTCTTCTTTCCGCCATTTACGCTGGTGACACCTTTTGGACCTTAAGTGTTTGGGTAGTGCTCGAAGCCTGGGTGGGGCATCCCTTGGCTAGGAAATTTGGACGAGTTGACTGGGCTACTAAAGCACGTGCTACTTCATGAGCTGTCATGCAAGCTGCCAGCCATGTGACTAGGTGGTGCATCTGGACATGGGCTTGTATGGTGTCTTTGATACCACTGATAGAACATTCCAAGTAGAATTCATTTGCTAGACCTCTTATGCAGAAGGATAATGCTTCAAAGGCTATAATATATTCCTGAGCTGAGTAAGATGACCCAAAAAGTTAGATTCATGATCAAAGAATCAGAATGGGCTTTTGAGAATATATGCCAAGTCATTGGCCTTGCATAGCATCATTGATGCCATTGCCACCATTTTCATATTTCTTGGTCCAAGTAAAGGCTTCCCACACTTAGTTTAGTCTCATCATCTGTGATGTTATTCAATGTGAAATATTGCTCCATCTGTGATAGCCATATGGCCTGATCCAAATTGGATCCTACAACACTCTCTAATTTTTCATGAACTTTTTAAAAATCATGACAAAGATTCAAATCTTGTAAAGATCAAGCTTATCAGAGATATCCTCGTAACAGTTGCAATTTGTGATTAGCACGGAGCAACAAGGACCATCGATCAAGCATGCAGACCATTGGCTTATGGTAACGCGCTATCGTAGATTAGCAAAACCAAAGGCCATTTTGAGAAACAAGGGTAGTTTCTCAAATCGCATATCACAGGGCAAAACCATCAAAGAAGGAAAGATCACAAGCACTTAGATTCAAAAAATCATAAAATGTAATGGATATCATTCCAAGTCCGTCAAAAGCAGGGTCTCACAAAATTCGACAAGATATCAAAAGGGCTTCAATCGGTAAGTGGTTTTAGATGAGTCCCTCCCGATGCCACACAATGGTTGCCACGCGTCCAACAAAAGAGAGAGAA
The DNA here is from genome assembly GCA_000404065.3 of Pinus taeda. NCBI lineage: Eukaryota > Viridiplantae > Streptophyta > Pinopsida > Pinales > Pinaceae > Pinus > Pinus taeda. The sequence goes on from APFE031518021.1 coordinate 57,316, forward strand.
AACCGCTCACATCGGATGGGTAAACTTCATGTGACTTAGCCGTCCAATATGAATGATGACCATAGGATCTGGGGCCCTAGATCAATGGTGGAGACGCATTCTGATGCGTGACCAGATTTGAGGTGGTTAACAGGCATAGTTGTATAATATTTGAAGTCCGATGTGGACAATGTGTTGGCAGAAGGTCATGTTTCATGAGCATTCTTAGAGTAACGGTAAAAACGGTCATTTTGAGTATGTCCAAGAGAACTCACACTCATCCGTTACGAAATAGGTGGCCACCTCCCTATGAGGCATTATACAATGACTAATGACACAGGAGAGAGATGTTTGAACATATAGAGGTAGAGGAACTGGAAAGCCAGGAAGCGGAAATGAATAATCACGAATCAGATTGGCCTTTAAGCCATGAACTAATAGAGAGAGAAGCAATTAGTAAGTTAGAAAAAAAAAACTAAGAGTAGAGAATAGAGAGAGAATCAAGTAGTAAGTTAGAGCAGAAAGCTAAGAGCAGAGAATAGAGAGAGAAGCAAGCAGTAAGTTAGATAAAAAATCTAAGAGCAAAGAACAGAGAGAAGAATGCGATCTGACCTGCAAAAGCAAAGGCAGCATTGAGCCAGAGACAAAGATAGAGAGAGTCAGAGAGTCTATGTACTCCAGAGAAGGCTTGAGAGATTCAAGTGAACTCCTCTGTATATGCCTGTCAAGCATTGAGTCTCAAATTGGACTCATACTATTGTGACCAGTAGAGGTCAAGATTCAGTAAGGAGAGTCTTAGGAAGAGTCTATCCTAAGAGGAAAATGATAGAAGAAAGTCCCTTGGAATCAGACTCCTAGTTCATGGATAGTTTCATGACCATGAGAGCCATGGTAGAGGAAATGTATAGAGAATTTAAGAAAGGTAGAGATGAAGATTCATCAAAATCCAGACAAGATAAAGGATCAGAAGAACCTCTCCTCCATGACCATTCTAAAGGCAAAGGGAAAGAAGAAAAGCTTCCCACACCTCCTAATAGCCCGGAAAATATAAAGAAAACATCGTTCATTAAATTAGATGTTAAATTTGATTTGCAGAGAAGTTGGATAATTGGATTAGACAGATTGATGTATATTGCAAGGTGCAGAGAATTGATTTAGAAAAAAAGTAAGATTCAGCTAACCAGTCTATGCCTTGGAGGCACTTCCTTGGTATGGTGGGAAGGCAGGACACAAGCTAACATGAAGAAGCATGGTAAAATCCTTTCTTCCAAGAGTGAATTTGTTTCTGCAATTAAAAACCAGTTCTATCCACTAGGTTATATGTAGCAAGCCATGATGAGTTGGTAAACTCTTCACCAATTAAAAGGGAAAAGTGTACAAGGCTACACCCAAGAATTTAGAAAAAGAGCTTTGATTCTAGGAATTTCTTTAGGCTCACCTAAAACTCTGCTGAAGTATATAGGTGGTCTACACAACTATTTAAAGCACACCATTCTCATGTTTAATCCCACTAGCATAGATGAGGTATCTGTTCAGGCTACACATCTATAGGCTAGAGGCAAGAATGTGAACCCAGAAGTTGGGGGATCATCAAAACCCGCTACAAGCAATAACAAGGAAAACAGAGAAGAAATGGAAAGAGAGGAAGACAAATGTTGTACAAAAGACCAAACTTTCATGCACTCGCTGCAAGAAGGATGGGAATGATGATGAACACTGTTGGATTCTGCATCTAGAGCTAATGCCCAAGAAATTCGATGGCAAAAGGAAGAAGACTACTGCAACTATTCAAAAATATTTGGGGTCAGACTCAGGGGATGAAACAACAATCACCACCACAAGTATAAAAGGTTGTCCACTTTAGAGAATGCAAAAACCAAGAAGTAGGTACAGGAGCTGCTCGAGAAAGGGTTCATAAGACCTAGCACATCACCATGTGGGTCTCCAATTGTCTTGGTGAGAAAGAAAGATGGCTCATGGAGAATGTGCATTGATTACTAAGCACTGAATAAGATAATGATCAAAAATCATTATCCCCTTCCTTGCATAAGTGATATACTAGATCAGTTGAAAGAAGTTGTTTACTTTTCCAAGTTGGACTTACATAGTGGCTACCATTAGGTCAGACTTGTAGAGCAAGATGCATGGAAGTCTGCTTTCAAAACAAAGTAGGGATTGTATGAGTGGTTAGTTATGCCTTTTGGCTTAACTAATGCTCCTGCTACTTTCATGAGAGTAATGAATGATGTACTCAGACCTTTTATCGATGATTTTGTCATTGTATATTTAGATGACATTCTTATATTTAGTAAAACATGGGAAGAACATTTGAAGCATGTAAAGCAAACACTAGATGTTTTGAAAAGACAAAATCTCTATGTTAAGCTCTCAAAATGTGAATTTGGAAAACATCTTTGAATTATTTGGGTCATATTGTAGGGGGTGGTGAATTTAAGATAGATCCCTCTAAGGTTGCAATCATTGTAAATTGGCCTAAACCCAAATCTGCTACAGAAGTTAGAAGTTTCCTAGGAGCAACACAGTATTGGAGAAAGTTTGTTGCTAGCTTTTCCTTAATTTCAGCTCCCTTACATGCTTTAACAGGATTGAACAAGGTGTTTTAGTGGGGAGGCAAACAGCAAAAAGCCTTCAACACCTTAAATGAAAAGATCAGTACAACACCAATACTAGCATTACCGATCTTTAAAGACCATTTGAGATTGAAATAGATGCTAGTGACTACGCCATGGGAGAAGTGTTGATGCAGCATGGTAAACCCATATGTTATCATTCTAATACATTTAATTCTGCAGTAGTTAATTGTCTCACATATGATAAATAATTGTATGCATTAGTACAAAGTGTGAAAAAGTGGAAACGTTATTTAATGCCAGGGCAAAGAGACATTTATACATATTGATCACCAACCACTTCAATATTTACAGTCACAAACTAAGTTGCAGCAATCAAGACACTATATATGGATGGGTTTTCTACAATAGTTTCATATTGTCATCAGATATAAAAAGGGCATACACAATAAAGTTGCAGATATGTTTTCTAAAACAATCATAAATGCATCTACTATACTTAAGCATAACACAGTATTGCATGAAAGCTACATTGAACAGTATGCTCAAGATATAGATTTTAAATATGTATATGCAACTTTAAGTCATGGCAAACAAGTAGAAGAATTGGATTATCATGTTAAGGACCAACTCTTGTATCATTTTGGAAAGTTATGTATTCCTCAAACCAAAAGAGTAAAGATAATTCGAGAAGCGCACACTTCTCTAACATCAGGTCGCTTTGGTGTAAGTAAAACAGTTGCACAGCTGCAAAGATTTTTTTATTGGCCAAAAATGAATGAAACTGTTTCTAGATATGTAAGGGGGTGTACCATGTGTTGGAAATAATACTGAGAGCGGGGGTGAATCAGTATTATCACATTAATAAAACTTTTCATTTCCAAACTCTAATTCATATATGCTACTTCCACAACTTCTTATGATTAAGCTAATTGATCTTCAATGAGTGCATTAGAACATTATCAACCATATTATCAGTTAACAGATGCAGTAACATAGAATAGATCATCACACATAAGGCACACACACATGAACACCATGATATAAGGTGGAAACCCAATTCAGGAGAAAACCACCTGCTGCAAGTCATCTCAATCTTCTTCTTAATAAGAAAATCCTTTTACAATATTTGTATTGGTGCAGTCTTATACCAGTACGGGAGCTACAACCCCCTTTGCTCTCGTACTAGCTGATCCATTTATTAGTACGCAGGCTGCTACCTGCTACAATGCTCCAAAGATTCCCCTTTGCTTTTGTACTAGCTTAAGTACTAGTACGTAGGTGCTAGCCTACAATCTTCTCTCCTCCAGGTACCACGTTTCATCAATTTTCATACTGGATACACTGAAGCACAACACATAATCTGAAAGGCCACGTTTCATCCAATTTTCATACCGGATCCATAAACATCAAATGATCATCAAGTACCAGTAAGTCACCCAGATAACCAGATCCACA
>APFE031518021.1:61363-118984 GCA_000404065.3 Pinus taeda
CCTTCTATGGCGTCTCCTGTGGCGCCTTCTGCGGCGTCTCCTGCGGCGCCTCCTGCGGCGTCTCCTGCGGCGCCTCCTACGGCGTCTCCTGCGGCGCCTCCTGCGGCGCCTCCTGTGGCGTCTCCTGCGGCGTCTCCTGCGGCGCCTCCGCACTTCCGCAGCTGCAGCGCTCGATAGATCACCCTTCACAGATTCGCTTTCCACTTCACTTTCATATAGATCGAGCTTTTGAAACAATAACCCAATATTTCAGATCTTAAGATATTCAACCCAAAAGCATACCAAGCCAAATGATCTCCTTTGCTTTATATAGGCAAGCTCTTCCTCAAATCATGGACCAATACCACGGGCCAAAACCATAACAAACCAATACCATCAACTCAATACTAGGGATCAACACGTCTGTCGAGATGCCATGGTCCAAAAACCATAGGTTCAAATTCCAAGGACTAACTACCATGGACCAAAGGTAAGTTTTCCCACATGAAATAAACTTTTCTCCATAGGTTCAAATTCCAAGGACTAACTACCATGGACCAAAGGTAAGTTTTCCCACATGAAATAAACTTTTCTCCATAGGTTCAAATTCCAAGGACTAACTACCATGGACCAAAGGTAAGTTTTCCCACATGAAATAAACTTTTCTCCATAGGTTCAAATTCCAAGGACTAACTACCATGGACCAAAGGTAAGTTTTCCCACATGAAATAAACTTTTCTCTGCATAAAATTCCGTGAGCTTTTCTCCACATGAAATAAACTTCTTTTTTTTTTTTTTTAATTCTCATCATATTGAGAGCCATGCCATGGGTGTTGCCATCAAGTACAACATCTGTAACATATAACCATACCAGAAACATAATGCCAACACCATGTGTGCTGAAAACAAGCCCAGCAATAGAAAACTAGGCTTGTACACTCCACTACCAGTTCCTTCTCATCCTTGCGAAAGGGTTTCCATGGACTTTGTTGGGGGACTGCCTAAATCTAGGAAAGGTCATGACTATTTATATGTTATTGTGGATAGGTTCAACAAAATGTGTATTTTAATACCCTGTAACAAATAGATTATAGCTGAACAAATAGAAAAAAATTTCTTTTAACATGTATAGGTTCATTTTGGATTACCCACTTCCATTGTATCTGATCGAGATTCCCGATTTGTTGGGAAATTTTGGTCAAGCCTATGGGAATTGATGGACACTAGACTAAAGAAGAGCACAACCTTTCATCCACAAATAGATGGCCAAATAGAAGTGGTCAATAGGATAGTGATCTAGTTGCTCAGAGGCTATTGTAGCAAGCATCCAAGCTTTGGGATGAACATTTATGTTATGTGAAACATGCTTACAACTGAGCTAAACATACTTCTACTCATAGATCTTCTTTTGAGACCTGTTTTGGTTTCACACCGAAGTCTCCCTTGGATTTTATCTTTGGTAAAGACATAGTAGTTGATGGACACAGTGATGTGGACATGGCAACCAAGTTCACTGAACAAATCCAAGAGATTCACCAGGAAGTACAGGAAAAACTGAAAAAGAGTCAAGCCAAGTACAAGACAAGGCATGATAAGCATCGAATTGAACATAGTTTCCAAGTTGGTGATCAAGTCCATTTGTATATCAGCAAAGATAGAATGCAAGTTGAAGGTGGCCAATTTCAAAAACCCCTAATTTCACTAGATATTGTAGGTATCCATTTTTTCATTATCATTTTTTATACCTATTTATCTTTTTTAATTAACTTTGAGCTCCATGTTTTTATACCATCCAATTTAAAATCCCTTTACCCCTATTATATGCTCAATATATTTTTTCATTTTTTCCTCAATATATATCCCCCAATATGAATGCACGTGGTATGGTATTTCTACACCAGTGAGTCCTCGTGGGGACAACACCCTTAGGTGGGTGATATATTAGTTCTATAGGATTATCTAATATGAGAGGTCCAGTAGAAGTAGGGGTTGTCAAATCCTTAGAAGAAAAACTTGACTCAGGAGGGGCATAGAATTTACTCACATAGTCACAATAACCTACTCATGAACCATAAAGATAGGTGCACTAATTCTAGTAGGATAAAATTGTCCCCCCCAAATGGTCCCTTAGGGAGGTTGAGGAGTCAATGCAAGCATTTGTTGTTGTGGTTGAGGGTTATAATAGGAACTTCAAGTTTGTTACAAGAGCTGCAAGAGAAATTTTTCTTGGGTTGGTCATTTAATGTAGTATTTTATTCTATCCATAGTTTCAATTGAAATATTTAAATAATGTATTTGTTTCCATGCGCACAATACAATATTATATAGTTGAATGAAGTGTTTATGAAAAGGCTAGAATATAGATAGGATTGATCATTGAAGTTTTAGAGGTATAGAAGCACAATTATTTAAGTTATTTATTTTTAAACCATTAATAAAAACATAGAATCATGACAAATTATTTGTATTGGATCATTATATTATTTCAAATCCATCTTGATTCTTTTTTAATGGAAAATATGGAGGAGTTAGCACACAAGACCATTTTTACCGGTATTCCCAATTTGGAAAATTTAGGGTCAGAAACTTTAGGAACCATTTTGAGGGTTTAAATGAACACTTTTTGTGGTCTTTAACTTAATATGGACATAGATTCCATAATCTACACACCAGTAAATTTCCATTGATGCAAGAATCACTTCAATCAAAGCTTGGATGAGAAATTTATGCCTCCCAAAATTTACTTATTGAAACTAACCACCACAATTCAAGAGGATGTCATGTCATACATGATTATTCATTGAAACGGGGATAGCCCCGTGATAATTATGAATAATAATGTAGAGGATTCAATGTTTTAACTCTCATTAAGAGTTAAAGGAGTCAAACCTACCACTAATAGGCTATTAGGTTGTGTTATAATCAATCCACTAATAGGAAAGGGTTTCCATTATATTTGAGGGAATTTTGTTCCATAAATGAGTAGAGTATCTTAGAGTGGATACAAAGAGAAAAAATAGAGAGGATTTGTGCATTGTATCAGCTCATGGACCACAATCGTGGTCAATAATTTTTTGAATAACCCCAAAGATCCTGCAGAGGAGAGGTTTTTGCAACTAGAAGCACAGATCACTAAGATAAACCATAATATGAGCCTAATCATGGTATCCCTAACCAATAAGATTGGGCTATTTAGAGAATATGGAGTTCTATTTCACATGTCAGATTGGAGAGGAAATTATTAGATTAGGAAGAACTAGAGAGGGAGTCAAAGAAAAAACCTGAAAAAGATTAGCCGAATCCAAGTGGTGTGAACCATTCATAGTCCAATCCAAAATGGAAGTGAAGGTAGACATTAATCCATATCAAAATGAGATTAATGCTCTAAAGTTAAATAATTGGTTGCATGACAACCTTAAACTCCATGTCACTACCTCAGGGGGAGGGGGCTGCGCCTCCCCCAAAGGACGATGGTGAGCAGCGCAACAATGAGGAAAACGGCAACAACAATATGCAGACTGACAGGAATATAGAAAAAAGTTCCCATCAAGGCAATGTTCAGGATCAAAAAGATTGTCCCAAAACCACTTCGTCGACATGCAAGCCGGTAGCTGCAGTCAGGCCAAAAGTCGAGTTTCCAAGCCACAGAATCAACACCAGAATACAGTTCATGAAGGACCATGCACTAATAGGCAAGTTTATAGGACTATGGCCAACTAAGAAGGCGCTGAGAGGTTGGATTGCCTCCAAATGGAACCCTAAAGGACACATTACCCTGCAACTAGGGGCTAAAGGCTTTTTTACAACCATTTTTAACTGTTTAGAGGACAAAAACAAGGTTATGGACGGCGGACCATACTTCTTTAATGCAGCAGGTTTGTATCTCAGAGAATGGGTTGAGCATTGTAATCCTGATAAGGAAGATCTTAGCTGGGCTTCGGTTTGAATTAGGCTTTATTCGCTCCCTGTGGAGTACTGGGAGGAAGATTCTTTACAGGAAATAGGAAATGCACTGGGAGAGTTCATCAAAATAGCATAGGAGACAAAAATCAGCCGGTACACATCCTACGCTCGAATCTGTGTCTACATGCATGGGCGCGGTAAGTTTCTTTCATGATGATATCAAATGGCTCCAACCTATTGATTATGAGCATGTTCCGTTTAGGTGTAGGAAATGTCATGATCTAGGTCATTTATTTAGAGATTGCCCTCAGAATAAAATTGCATCTTCCCAGCTGACCTCGGATAAAACTGCTCCTCATGGATTCACTAAAGTAACAAGACACAGAAGAAACAATAAAAAAACAGCTACCAATCCCAAGATCCAGTCAACCAATCCCTCCAAACCCTCTACCAGCAACAACTTTGAAGAGTTGGCTACTGTAGGTGAACCAGATTCTGAAAGCCCTTCCCTTCTGGGAAAACAGAGCTATAATGATAATCAAGAAGCGTTGAAAGATCCCTCACTGCTCCTAGAAGATCCACTATCCAAAAAACCTGTCTCCCACATTCAGTCAAAAACCCCTATGGAAATTTCTCAAGGAATGGAGGTCAAAACCACACTAGCCAGTCTCAGCACAGTTGAAGAAGCAAGCACAGAACTCCAAGAATACCAATTCATGGAGGAGGAACCTGAAAACATTGACATTGGAGAACTGGACATTCTAGGATTAGAGCAAGCATGCAAAACAAAGAGCTTTGACAAAATCCCAGAACGACAAGTGGACAACCTGGTAGCAGTTCTATCGTGAACTCAAAGACATCATTCTCTTGGGGTCCAAACTAGAAGCACTTGGGATGGAAAGTTTATCACCAAAGACAACAAAAAACGTGGAAGGAAAACTGATCTCCAGCGAACTATCAGAATAGGCGAAATTCTAATGGAGTCAGGCAGATATGCCAAGTTAACAAAATACTTCCCCAACTCCTCCCAATGAAGTTGATTTCTTGGAATATTAGAGGGCTCAACAGCCTTAAGAAAAGTAGACTTTTAAAAAACATGATCATGCAAGAAAAACCCCAAATTCTCTTCTTGCAGGAAACAAAATGCAACTCAACCACTATGGAAAACATAGCTACAAAAGCTTGGCCAGGAAGCTTAGTGACGGCTATGGATGCTCATGGAGCCTCTGGAGGCCTTGCAATTTTATGGGACGTGCGCATTATTTAGCTCAACAATATTCATGCAAATAAAAGCTTCATACAAGCAATTTTCCATATAAATGGTTCCAATATATATGGGCATAAGACCAATGTGTATTTCCCTCAGGAAACCGTGGAAAAAATTGAAATCCTAAATTCCCTTTCAAACATCAACAGAAACAGGCAACACCCTCTTTGGATTTCTGGAGGGGACTTCAATATGATTGCGAAGTTGGAGGAAAAAGGGGAGGCAGACACACAAGAAATAGAGAAGGGAATCATCTTAACGAATTCATACAGAACAACTGGCTCATAGACATCCCCTCCAGCAATGGGATCTTCACATGGAACAACGAAAGAAATGGACCACATCAGATTTCCTCTAGATTGGATAGATTTCTCCTGTATGACAATGCAATTCATGTGGGAGGAGAATTATTAGCTTCCATTTTACTGATAGCAGGTTCAGATCATTGGCCCATTGCCCTACAATGTAATCGCCCTGGACAAAACATTCGAAGGCCCTTTTAGTTTGAAGCCTTCTGGCTATCTCATCCAAATCTCAACAACTTGATCAGCTCAGAATGGAGAAATTTCTTTCCTCCCAATGGCTCCAAAATTTTGCAATTTCAGCAAAAGCTACAACACATCAAAGGCAAAATCAAACATTGGAACCACACGACTTTTGGCAACATTTTCCAAGTTCAAAGCGCCCTCAATCAAGAAATGAAGAATTTACAGCAGCGAATCATAAATGAAGGGTGAACTAAAGCTCTGTCAAAGCAGGACCAAATCTTGGATTCACAAATCTTAGAAAGAGCCAAACAGGAAGAAACCCTCTAGAGACAAAAGTCAAGAATAAAATGGTTGAAGGAGGGAGAAAGAAACACCAAATTCTTCCATCGATCCACAATACAACGCAGAATGCATAACACTATTTCACATATCCAAAATGAGCAGGGAGAGAGAATTGAAGATCAAATAGGCATTGAAAGCGAATTCCTCAACTACTTCAAGCAAGCCCACCAAGAACCAGATATAGATCAACTGTCGGCTATAGAGTCTATTATGAGCAACATTCCTAAATTAATTTCAGAGGAGCATAAACAACTCCTTCTTAAGCCAGTGGACCTTCAAGAGGTAGAAATAGTTGTACATCAACTGAAAGCGGGAAAGGCGCCAGGTCCGAATGGATTCACTTCCAATTTTTTTCATCACTTCTGGGATCTAATTAAGTTGGAGGTCTGGAAAGTGGTAGAGGAATCGATATCGTTAAGATGGATGTACCCTGGTTTAAATGCCACCTTCATGGCGCTAATTCCCAAGGAAGCGGAGCCTAGTACTCCTGATAAATACAGACCTATTGCCTTATGCAACATAATCTACAAAATTGTTTCCAAGGTGATTGCTTCCTGTCTGAAAACTCTGCTCCCTCTCATAATATCGCAAGAGCAATCAGGTTATGTAGAAGGCCAGAAAATAACTGATGGCATTATCTTAACTCACGAGATAACTCATTCTCTGAAGATCTCCAAGAAACCAGGTATTCTGCTAAAAATTGATCTATCCAAGGCTTTTGACAGTTTAAGTTGGATTTACATAAGGGAAGTCCTAACAGCTTTTGGCTTTTCTCCTCTCTGGCTAAGATGGGTCATGAGTTTGATATCCTCATCCTTTTTTTTGTGCTAATCAATGGTATACCTTCACCTACTTTTCATCCCTCCAGAGGAATTAGGCAGGGAGATCCTCTCTCACCATTCCTCTTTGTTATCATGGCTGAAGGACTGGGACGAAGCATTCATTCAGCCCTTCAATCTCATCTCATTAAAGGCTTATCTTTCCATAACTCCCCTACTTTTACCCACCAACTGTTTGTTGATGACAAAATTCTCTTTGGCCATCCCTTTATTACAGAAGCCCGTCATTTTAAATCCCTTATGTCTGACTTCTCCAATGCTTCTATAGCTAATGTCAATAAAATCAAGTCCCAAATTGTTTTCTTTAACACCCTAGCCACAACTCAAACAGCCATAGCTCGTACCCTAGGTTTCACCATTGGAGCTCTTCCTTCCAAGTATCTTGGAGCACCTCTCATGACCTCAACTTACAAACAATCCTCCTAGAAAATCCTTCTGGAAAAATTAGAAGCTCGTCTCTTCCTTTGGACTCACAGATCCCTCAATATGGCCAGCAGACTAGTCCTCATCAAAGTTGTTCTTCATTCCATGCCGATATACCTCTTCTCCATTCTAGCTGCCCCCAAATGGGTCCTCAAGGAAATCAAAAGGCTCCAACGTTCCTTCTTATGGGGAAGTTCCAGCTCAACCCGTAAGTGGGCTCTTGTAAAATGGGAAAAAGTCTGCCTTCCAAAATGTGTTGGTGGTACTGGTTTGAGAGATCCAGCTCACAGCAACGAAGCCATGGGGGCAAAGATCTGGTGGCGATAGCTCTCAGTGCCCCTCACCCCACGGGCCTCCCTTTGGACTGCCAAATATGCAAGTAATAGCCCAATTGAAGAACGAATAAGTATGTCAGAAGATAAAAATGGATCAGTAATATGGAACTCAGCCAAACAACACAGGAAATTAATACAACAACATTGTTTTTGGAAAATCAAGAATGGCAACACAGCTCAATTATGGGAGGACTCCTAGCAGCAAATGCAAAAGCTCAGAGATATTCTCTCTCACCTGCATCTCCCGAAGCAAGATCTGCATGAATTAGACAAGGTCAATAACTTTTGGATGACTTCCTCCACTCAAGAATACAGAAGATGGATTGATGCGGACCAAATCCTAAGGCATGGTACAGAACAGGTATAGCAAGCTCTTTCCTCAGAACTACAAAAAATGAAAATTCCTTTTGCGGAAGAGATGGACATTCTTAGATGGGGCTATGAAGAAAAGGGTACATTCACCACACAGGAAGCATACAGCGTAATACTCAAGGAGCATATAATCAAATATGAACTATGGAGCAAAGTCTGGGACCCTCCTAATTAGCCGAAAGTTTCCACTTTTCTGTGGCTTCTCTGTCAAAACAAAACCCTCACATAGGACAATCTTAGGAAAAAAAACTAACGTGGACCCTCCAGATGCCCAAATTGTAAGCTACAGGAAGAATCAATTAAGCATCTTATGCAATCCTGTTGTGTGGTGCGTAAGTTGTGGGAAAAAGTCAGCTTTCGATGTCAAAAGGAGGGACGAGTCCAGGGAGACATTACAGCTACAGTTCGCCAGTGGAAAAGAAAACCATATCAAAGAAAACTTCTAAACACTCTGTGGAAACTGATCCCTGGACTCCTTATGTGGAACATCTGGAAGGAGAGGAACCGTCGGGTATTTAAAGACCAATCTATGCCCCAGGAAAATATATGGACCATTCTATGCCAAAATCTTAAAGAATTGCTCTCCCTTTACTCCTGGTCCCAGGATGACCTTCCTTCACTCCCACAAGAGCTATCCATCTGGACAAACTGGAATATTCTTTTGAATCCTGAGCTCATCCACAAAGGCAATCAATCCTCTCCAGATGGTTCTTCCACTAAATGGCTTCCTCCACCTCCCAATGTAACAAAGCTAAATTTTGATGGAGCCTCAAAGGGCAATCTAGGTAATTCGGGCTTTGGAGGAATCTTCAGGAATCATCAAGGTACCCCCCTTTTATCTTTCTTTGGCTCAAAAGGTTGGGATATTAATAACTCAGCAGAATTGGAAGGCCTTTGGCAAGGTCTTATTATAGCTCAAAATAAAGGATTCTTCCCGCTTATCATCGAAGGGGATTCTCAGATTATTACAAACATGATCTCAAAAATGTTGCAAGGCACTTCATCACACAAGGTTAGTAAGAGCTAGCGAATGGAAAAAAGGATTGAGCTCATAGCTAACTGGCTCTCTCAGCACAGAGCCATTCATATCAAGCATACCCGATGGGAAGGAAATAAAGTCGTAGACTTTCTAGCTAATATTGGAGTGGATTGTAGGTTGGAACTTCATATAGGTGCATTCTCCAGCCTCATCTCAGCCTCCCAACTTACGACTTACAACAATCTCATGGAAAATGATAGATACCAGGCAGAGGACACTCACCCGGATGTAGGTGTTTTGACGGTTATTAATGCAAGTTAATACTGTTGCAGGCAGCTGGTACAGCAGGTGGCAGCAGTGCGCACCTCCCCAGGCCCTTAAGCAGATGAATGAGATGGTTATTATTCGCAGCCGGATAGCTCCTCACACGAATTTAATTATGCAGAGAGCTCGAGAAATCTCTCCTGGTTCAGCTTTGGTGGCAGATTCGGCTCCTCCGGTTGATTTATACCCCTGGCCTCCTCCCATGCTCGCAACACCAGTCTCTTAGCCCTATTCTGGTTTGATGGCAGAGTTGCAGATCTGGTCTCTCGGCCAATGTAGGCAACCTTACCTTAGCTCCATTGCAGGCAGGTGCTTCATTCCTAGTTCTTCTGTTCCCTTAGACTATCCGATCACTGTGTCAATGGTTCATCGTCGTGGTAGCTGCCGCCGTGGTGGTGGTCGTGGAGGGTGTGGGCGCTCTCAGCCTGCTCCTCCACCCGTCATTCCTCTGGCCTTGGCTTCTCCCACCTCTGTAACCAGCAGACCTATCCCTTATAACTCCTTTCAGACCACCCACTTCACGTTCCATAGTCACCTTAACCATCATGTTCTTTCTACTAGCATCACGGTCATTTTCTCAGAAGAGGAAGCCAGGCCCACTGCTGAAACGAACACCCCTTCCACTGATTCTCTAGGAGGCAGCGCGCAGTGGCAGATTGATGTGGGTTTCGATTTCCATGGCGGAAATTCGTAGGCAGAAGGAAATAAATAAATAAATAAATAATAAAAAATAATTGGTATGATTTTTTTTTTCATTATACAAAGGAAGAACAAAATATCAACCAGAACATGTCTCTAGCCAAAAAAAAAAAAAAAAATCTTCTAAAAATGGAGATCCCACCGGCCTTGGAAAGTGTTATGATATGACTTGTTATGCTCTTGACCTGTGAGAAGATACTGGAATACCAAATATGCGAAGAAATAAAACCCAGAACATAGAACAATGAAAAAAACAACATGTATTTTATTATTCAGAAAGGAAAACAATGTTCACTTGCCTCTTCGAGGGGGCAACCTCCAATAGAGCAGGGCTTGATTACAAAATAAGACACGAAGCTCCTCAATGGGGAGTCTCTATCCTTTATATAGGATTCATATATGCAATACCATGGGTTAGTACCATGGTTCTTATTAGTACCATCTATATAATACCCTGGCCCATTTGCATCTAACTGTGGTCCCTTCTTTAAATGTGGGTCAACCACTTACAATTATTAATATGGGCTTTATTGACTCTTTAACTAACTATAACTATGACTTGACCCTATTATATAAATAGGGGGTTAGGGTTGGACCCTAATATTCAAGACATCCAAACTCTTCTGGAAATCATCGTCCCAACAAAATGTCACATCCTTTTTCAGAAATCTTTCCATGGGTGTAGTGATGTGCGCATATGCCTTGACAAAATTCTTGTAGTACCCTGTTAATGAGCACCAATACTGCAACAAGAATGTTGCAACTCCTGGGGCTACCAACTTTACTTCATCAACCCTACGTTTATACAAACTTGGAGGTGATAGTGTTGTATACACAATAGATGTAATGGTCTACACTTGTCACTTTTCAATTGGGGCGATAGACCACTAGGGTTTATCAAACCAGTATTCTATTGACTAGAAGAAGTATAACTACCAAATGGAGAAGGGAAAATTGTCCTTAATGAAAGAAAATGAATGTTGCCTACTTTAAGGAATGAAGGACTGAATTGGAAGATTCTTGTAAAGTGACATGAAATCCTTTAGCTACTCATTGACACATTTTGCTTGCAAAAGAGACCCAACTTAACCTTGTTTATGACCTGTGATGTTCTAGACTAATTGAGAATGGAATATGATATAATAAGTATCATGATTGTTGCATGAATGTGCTAATTTAGGAATTGTAGAAAAAGACATTTTTTTATGTTTTAATTTTATCAATCCAAATGTTAATATTCACTTGTTCTTTGGCAAGGGAGATAGGCATGGAGGAAGAGGTATGGACTAGTCTCAAGGGTATGGAATCCAGAAAGAGGATTAATCTAAGTTCAGATGACAATTTTACTAAATTTGGGCTTAAAACAGGTTCCTATAGGTTTTCATGTAGTACTACTACTGGATGTCCTAGTTCTACTACAGGATGCCCTATTTTACTACAGGAAATAGGCCGAAAGCTTAGGAGATGGTAGGGAAGTTAGAATGAATTGTGGGAAAGGTATATGATGGATAAATAAGGCATGGAGGGGGTGAACACTATCCAAGGCTCTCTCAGAGCTTCAATATGATTGGATTTCCTCAATGGAAATGGAATTTTTTCTTACAAAAAAAGAGTTTGAATTTATGGTTTAGTGGACTTTGGCAACATGGGTGGATAAGGCTTGGATGGGACAACTGAAATGAGGTCTCCCTTCAAATTAGAAGTTCTTGAAACAACATACATTCTTGTCTTTATTTATGCACAAATTCATCTATGCATGGAAAAGATTTATTAAATGGAAGAAACATAGTTATTACTATCTAGTGGCTAAGTTCATGAATGGAAGTGCTTTGAAATCAATGAAAAACTTTAGAGATCAAAAATGACAATTGTAAATCATCCTAATAAACTCAAAGATAATGACCTACTCATCAAGAAACCATAGATCGTGCATAAAGCAAGAAATCTATTTTTGGGTTGTGAGAATGGAACCCTCAAGTCATGATCCCATGAGGGAGATGAGGTGAAAGACATTATTGTCATCTTTTCTAGAGTGTCTTCTATCACTATGATACCACTGATCTAACTATCCACAAATGGGATCAAACTAATTAATCATCTAAATACTTGAAAATTAACAAAACCAAAATCATTTCAGTAGGTAACTATGAATATAATCTAAGCATACATGTACAAAAATAGGAACCTTTGTTGCTAGGGTTGGGCCCTAACCCAAGAGCTTTAGCCCTCTGAGTCAACCTAATGTTGGACCAATGGAATGCTTCTCATTTTTATTAAAATATAAAAAATACACAAGAGTCATCAGCCACAGTGTCTTATCTCGAAAACACCTCTTGGATACAACAAAAAAAGTTGAATCCTAAAGAGGCTCTAGGCCTTCTTATTTATACAACCGAAGCTACCAACAAATTCCTTAAATTTAGGGAGGCTTGGCTTCCAAACTAGAGATCAACTAGTCTTCAACTATCACTAGCTTGGCTTTCAATGATCTTAGTGGCTCGTCTGCTTGTAACTCCGAGATGATGAGATCTGGTGGAGGAATCTTCGAGTGAGTGAGGAGTTAAGGAGGGAGATCCAATCTCCTAAAATCCATCTTGCTTGTGTACTTCGAGTTCCTGCACTTTAATTAGCCAATGTTTTCTCCAAAACCTACAATCAAGGCATATTAGACCACAAGACATGACATCTCAACTTTACCCTTCTCATTAAGTAAAATATAATATAACAAACACATGTAAAGAAGTGTGAAAAACGTTGATTTTAATAAGCTGGAAAGTGGCATTAAGGTCCATATAATTTACCCATTGATGAGCCTCATCACCTATGTGGCCCAATATTGTGCATAGTTGTTTGAAATTCTTCAGAGGCTCTAAATTAATAATTATGTAAATTTTGGCAGGGTCGACCATCAACCCCTACTTACATATTACATGGCCCAACAGTATCCCATATGGTACGCAAAATATACATTTCTTCAAATTAAGGGAAATATGATACCTCTAACACGTATACAACATAAGGCGAAGACTAGAAACATGTATTTTTACTATCCCAAACACTATCCAATCATCAAAATAAACCTCCAAAAAATTGGGAGTAAACTCCTTGAAGGTTGCAACTACCACCCTAGAGAATATTGCAGGGGTGCTCTTAAGTCCGAAAGGCATAATTGTATACTAAAAACAACCCCATTCAATAGTGAAGGTAATCATACTTCTATCCTCTGATGCAAACTTGATCTGATGGTACCCTGAGAACCCATCAATAAGCGAATATGCTTCCTAACCTCTAACATTTTCTAATGCTTCATCTATGAATGGCGTAGGAAATGGATAGTGGACACAAGCATCATTCAGCTTTCTCAAGTCTACACATATCCGAATTTTTCCATGTGTTTTATTCTCCTAAACCAACATGGGACTAACCTAGTCTGATTCCTCAACAAGTTCAATAATCACGGTTGTAAGCATCTTATCCAATTCAGCGCACACTTTTTCCTTGTACTTAGGATTCAATTGATAAGGGCACTACTTCATTGGCTTTGCATCTAGATTTATAGTGATCTTCATGATGCCCAGATCCCCTACTACTCCCATAGTAGGGGAAACAAGTCCTAATACTCCCATAGTAGCTCCGTGACTTCGTCCACTGTGTCTTCATCCCAATAGTCACCTATGTTTGTAAAATTTGGCTACGTTTCTGATCCAATATTCATCTGCTTTGTCTGCAAAGGCTGTGAGATATCAAGGACTTTTTCCTTAGGCCCTCTGACCTCACATTGTCATTTTGTCTCAAGAATATTGATGTTCCTAGGATCTTCTTCGCCTTCCTCCATGGTCACATTGTAGCATTCGAGTGAATGGTGTAGCTACGTGCTCCAATCAAGTTGTATCCATGCAACAGTTCTTTAGGAATTCTTAATATTTCAACTTTGAACTCCTATAACACCTCATCAATGCATTCAAATCCATCTTCAAAGCTAAAAGTCAACACACAACTTTCTTTCATAACATCCCATTTTGCGGTTCCATGTCGCAAGTCTGTTTCCATATACCAGTTCATAGAAATCATATCCAAAGTGTGGAAAAATATATGAGCCCATTTTGGCTGCGGTTCTTCTCCCCATGCTTTCATCCATCAAGCCAGATGCTCGCAGATCATCCTTCCCTGTGTATTTCTCTGTAATGCAGGTATTGGCATACCCAAATCATAGTTTCATCATTCGTTAGTATTCCTTCCAGTCTGCAAAGTTGTCCTTATGCATACTCCACCATCTTAGAGGTGTAGCTCTCAACACGATGTCTAGTGCTTGGAACTAATGTTCCTCCAGCACATATCTTTCAAATTTATCCAAAAATAAATTGACATCTTCTAGACCATCATAATGCAATAAGTTTCATACCTTAATGGATATACATTGGAGTGACTTTGTCAGCATATTGGATCACAATGATGATACCTCATGCAACCTGTTTTGCTAGTGTTTGAGTTCCTCATTTGAATCTAAATTACAAGAGTTGTCCTCCTCCCACGTAATTCTTCCATCCACCATAGGGTTGATCCAATATTCATCCCATGCAGTCAGCTTATAGATCTATTCAATATTGCCATCCTCCTCATAATCGCAAATTGGTTCAGTAAATTGCACACCTTTAGTTAGATCCAATGGCACAATAAACTTTACTTCTTTCTTTTTGAATGTCATATTGTGCTTCTTCAGGTTGATGATCATGTTCATATCAAATGTTCAATCAATTCCAAGCAATTATGGATAAGGGCTATTGTTATCATTATTTTGATCACTTCAAAATCAGCTATGGTGCGTGCCCCTTCAATATCCATAGTCACTCCGTGTAGGCAGACCATAGGAATAACCTTTTGTTGATTAGTCATTCTCAGCTGGATTGGGGACCACTGTAGCATTGGTCTTCCCATTATTTCCCAAGTTTTATTTGGAAAAACATTTGCATCAGACCCCAAATCAAGAATTACCTGGTCCATTTTGTATTCTCCAAGCTAGGCAGTCAATATCATTTCACGACCAGTACTTTTCTTACTCTTTCCCACCTTATGTACCATGCATTTTTCCGGTAGTTTCCTATTCTTGCTAGTGTAGTTATCTATCAATTCTTGCAGTCCTCCTACTAATTTCTTATCCCTTAGGAGCTTCATGGAGGTTTTTAAAAATGATGCTAATAATGATGGGTCTGCCTCCTGCGCAGTAATGGTGTCTTCAGGCTTTCGCGTACTTTAAGTCCTTGATGTAGAAGCTCCTTCATCTACAAAGCTCCTTTTTTCTTCCACAAGCATTTCCTTTAACTTACTTACATCGAATCTAGTCTCCTTATTAGCAGCCTTGTGAACCCATACATTTTCCTCTGGTTGCTTCCCTTTATCCTCCCTGATAGATATGTCACTTCATTTGACAATATTAACACTAGGACCTGTTATCACTCAGATTTTCCCAAAAGTTGTAAGAAGGGGAAAGGGGTCTGACATAACCACAAACCAATATTTTAGATACAAAATCTAGCCAATCTATATCCAGAGAGGGCTCTCTCTGTAAGTCTTAGCCTTGTTTTATAAGGTTTTAGGCTAGTTATTAGAGCTTGGGATTTTGTTTGAATTTGTTGGTGAAATCCAGTAGTAGAGGGGTAGAACTGAATAATTTAGTCCATTGGGCTAACGGAGTCAGGGAAAATGGCTCAACTAGATTTGGTTTCTCAATAAAGGATGGATTCACAAGGAAAGATAGTTAAACAGGGAGCAAATAGAGACTTAAAAACGATGGGATGGACTTAAAAGGGTTGAAGGGCAATTAAGAATCCTTCAACATTTTTTAAGAGAATAGAACTTGACTAATCACCAATAAAGGGCAATTAAGAATTCTTTACTAAATGATTAACATGAATAAACTAGGAAACAGGAGCAATTAAGAATTCACTGTTTATGCTAGTCTAGAAGAAAACATTGAGAATAAAAATGATTGAAGACAAATTGCACTTAAGCACTTTCTAAATTATTCTTTTTCATTTTAATATTCAGATATGGAACATAATTGATATAATAAACAACAATAACACATGATGTATAATATACTTATTTGTTTGATGTTCAACACATGAAATATTGTGAAAATTCCTTTACATCAATCCTTCATCCAGCCAGCCATGAAAAATTTGTCCAACAATGCTTTTTATTCCAAAATAATTAGTTTTACAGCAATGTCTAGGAATCCACCCTCAATACTATAAACAAGGGAGTATTTATACAAAAAATTTACAATAAAATATCTCATAACAAAGTGAGGTATAATCTAAGATGACTAACTAGAAGTTACATGAATATAGGGCCACATAGTCTCGTAGATAATAGATAGAGGCAAAAGGATGGTTTGTTGTCCCTATTCTTGAGAGTGTGCTAGAGTTAGGCCCTATGATTTGGCCTCTTGTTGTCTTTGATGTAACTCTATGTTGGCTACTCTGTTTTTATCTTCTTACTAATACACTTTACCTGCATCTGATACTCTTTACCTGTTGATCTCTGTTTATCCTCTTTCACCCTCATTGACTGTAGTAAATAACCAAAATTTACTTTTTACCAAAGAGAAACTACAAAATTTCTAACATTTCTTCCCACCATTTTGGCTGTGGTATTCTAGTTTTTCAAAGTTTTCAGAGGGTTTCATTTGTTTCGGTGTACCTAAAAAAAGGTAGGTTGAATAGGAAACAAGTGCTTTATTTCATGCTCAACATAGAACAGATTCTCTAGACTGTCATAGAGAACTCTACCTGTAGGGAGTGCTTTTGATGCTGAAGCACTAGCTGATGAACTCGTCTGGTTGCCTACATATTGATTCAATTTGTCCACATAACCTATATGCCTCATTAATTTGTCATTAATAACTAAAGGACTAGGTAACCCTATACTCTGCAAAATACCAAATCTCTCCATAAAAGCATAATTTCCTCCTGCATGTCATGGCATATTCTTTCTAAATTTTGCATCAAAGTCCTTTTAGTTAATACCATTTTGACTTCTAGAATGGTGTCTATTATGTGTTCAATGCCTAGAGCTTGAAGCTAGTACTTATTCTTGTTATTCAAAAAATGTATGAGCTTGGTGGCTTCCTCAAGCATTTTTCCTAATTATGCTCTTATCTTCTGAATCTCTTCTCGGGTTTCCTTTACCAACTCTATCTACTCAAAAATTATTTCGATTGATGGCCAAACATCATTTATTGACTGAATTATGTTGGCCCATAAAATCTTCTTAGTGTCTATCAGAGGCTTGTCAAAAGTTAGATCTTTTTCTAATGATTTTACCTTGTTTTCTAATCCTTTGATTTCCCTTCTTTTTTCAACAACATTTATGTTTGAGAGATCATACCTCTGTTCTAAGTTGGCATATTGTTCTTTCACCTTATTTAACTATGAAACTTGTAGTTCCATGTCCTCCATTGATTTTATTAGTTCCTTTGTGCTCAAATTAGCAATACTGCCCTGTGCTATTGATGTTGTTGTTGTACCTGCTTCAGCTATGGTTGCTGGAATATTTGGTGCCAAAGTTGTACCAAGAGTTGAAGGGACTGCAATTGAGACTACTAGTATCACATTGGGAGGCTGAGAGGTTGACTCTCCCTGCTTGTCCTTCGATGATTTTTTTAATGCTTGCTCAGTCTCCTTCAATCTTTCATTAAGTTTTAAGAGTAAATCCATCAACTCTTCTTCATATTTTTGCTTCATGATCTTAGCAGTCTATGGATGCCTTGAAGGAGGCAGCTTTAGCTACTTCCTCAAGATAGCAATATCCTCATCTTTATTTTTTATTAAGGCTTCTATAGCCTTCACATCTAGGATCATGTCCCAATCCAATAATTATTTCTTCTAAAGATTTTATTCTGTTATCTTTAGCCTGTGAGGAGGCTTTCTCCAGCTGTAATTGGGCAGTTGTATTATTCATAGAATTCTCCAATCTTTGGGCCATCATAGCCTTATCATTCAATGTAGAATAAATCATTTCTCCCATTTGCTTATGCAACTCAATCTGGTCCAAAGCATGAATGTCTGATGCCATGACTTCAAAATTGGTTCTAAGATAGTCTACTGCTGATTGAGGTTGTGGTACTTTAGGTTTGAAGTAGCTTTTTATCATTTTACCCTCTTTCATGTCATAGGCTGACATCAATCTATTTTGATTAGTGGGAACCATTTTAAAATATTGATTGTAAACTTGGAGCCTTAATGGATCATTCTTGGCTTTTATTTCAATAAACTTATTCTTGATATCTATAGTGTCCTTTCCTAGTGGCCTGAAAGATGGTACCTATGTACTTTGTTATCTTTCTAGATCCTATCTTTGTGAGCTAGTGTATGTCCCACCTACTAGAGAAGTTTGATGGCTATCTACTCCTTCTTTCTTTTGACTTTTAATAGTCTCTTCAATGAATTCTTCCTCTGAAAGAGGATTTAGCCTTTGCCTTTTGGCACCAGGTTGTTATGAGGGTCCACTGGCAGGGGTAGCTACTTACCTGTCTCTTTTTTTGTTCCTTTCCTCATTCAGAGGAGTCTATAAGATTTTGGGTTCTCCAACATTGTCTTGAATTGGAGAAGTGTGCATTTGAGCCTGTTCCTTAGGAGTTTTTGGTTGTTTTGACATTGTAGATTTCTCTATAGCTTGAGTGTTGGTTTCTGGTTCTTTTCCCTTGGATGTTTCTGTAGTTGGTAGGCTGGTATCCTATGAAGGCTGCAGAGATGTTCCAGTTGTAGAGGCACTAACCCCTGTCCTTTGAGAAGAATCAATTCGTACCTGCCCAAAAGAATCTAGGTCAAGTGTTTTCTCAAGATCTCTCATAACATTCTCTATATTGACCTGTTTACTTTCATTTTCTACTAGGGTCCCTTCCCTCCATTCATCCATATTGGCAAATTGTTCAATCTCTAGGATTCTATAGTGTATATACGGTGATAGCATGTGATTCATTCCTCTATCACAGATAAAGCTATTTGGGTCATATGGTATCCACCCAAAACTTTTATGCAACTTAAGGCGATCTTCTAGATTTCTTTCTACTTCTCTCCATGCCTCCCTAGTGTTATAGACAAAAGGGCCTAACTGATTTTTGATCTTGAGTTGGGCTTTATTTTTTGCATTGTAAAAGTGGACCAAATCTGAATTTATCATTTGTCTGAAATATTCCAATGCAAACAGTCTCATTGGAACATACTTTGGTAACTTGAAAGGACAAAGTTCACACCCATAGATTCTGATTTCTGTATGGTTTTTGTATAAGTACCAATCACCTATCCTGTACTACTTGGAAAGCTAAAGGATCTTCTTAATATCACCACTAATCCTAGGAGGGGAAACTCTTGTCAATAAGGTGGTTGCTAAATGAACAAACTGATGAATGAACTCATTATAGTAGTAAGGGGACTCAAAGGATGCATGGAATATGGGACTCCAAAAAATGACAGGCCTTGGATTGCCTTTGGTGTCAAGTTTCATGATAGAGAAAGGAAAGTTTTCTGACTAATAATACAACATGAGATGATACATGAAGGTGGTATACTTGAAAACTCCTTCATTGTCCAATCTCAAGAACTGGTCATGAATCTTGTTAGTAATGTAGGAGGCATAATCATACTTAACAGCAGGGGGTTGTCCAGGAGTAAAAATTGACAAAAGCACTAGGGTTACCTCATCAACATATTCTGTAGTGTTGAAACCCATAACTAAAGATATCATATCAACAATAATTCTTCCCACATATGTAAAGAAGGTTTGCAGATAAGGAGGTGGGCCCTTAGGCTGATGTTTCTCTTGCATGAAAGTATGACAGATGCGATTCAATTCTGACTGAGATAATTAGGTGGATTTCTCGAGTAAATATCCCATGGAAATGGGAGTCAGAGCTTGACTGGAGTGGAATTGCAGCATTTCGTTGATGGATTGAGCAGTTATTGGGAAGAGGACTGTATGGCTTAGGGACATAACTGCTCTAAGGTTAGGGTCATAATTGGCCTAGCATTTATGAATTATATCAGGAAAAACATGGACTGAGGGGAGAAAATACATAAGAAGGTTAGATTCCCATAGTCCTAAGATGTCAGAGCCATTCAGATAGTTGTTTATACTTTGGCAAAAGACTTTAAGGTGGTTTTTATCAATGGATAAGTCTTTTATCTGGAAGTCTTTATCCACAAGAGGTAGATAGTCTAAATCTTTATGAGGAGTATTCATGGGTGCAACACTCAAAGTCATAGGGGTTTCCATTTCTAGTTCTTATGGATTTACAAAGGGAATTTCAGGTTTTCTCTAAGAAATGGGAAAAACAGTAGGTGTGGGAACTTATATGGTGAAACAAAGACTGAATTTGTACTGAATTTGGGTCCTTTTATGTGGAACTACAGCGTAAAATGTGAACTTGTAGGGTTTCGGTGGAAATTGGATAAATATATGTGTTCGGGGAGTGAACAATGCAATAATAGGTGTTGGTAGTGCTAACAGGTGCCGGGCTGCATTAGCTGCAAGTTTCTTAGCAAGGTGGTGGTTGGAAACCTCAAACAGTTGACTTGGACATTCTTTGCATGGGAGCACAGGTTTCTAGTACAGAACAATGACAATGATGTTTGTTAGTTTTATTAACAAAGTCAAGGTTGGCGGGGATTTTTTGTTTTCAGGGAGATGACATGCGCAGGTAATGAAATGATGTTTTGTCGTATGCGGAAGGGCGGTAAGCGATTTCGTATCGCAGCACTTTTGGGGATGGGTGGTAATTAGCCTCGGACCAATGATTCCACAAATTGCTTGATGCGTGGTGGAGGCACTGTGTGAAAATTGCTTGGTGATCGCGCGTTAACAAGTGGTAACCAAGGGTTGTGTGATATTGTTAATAACCATCAGATATGGAGGGCGTGATCGGATGGTGGGCGGGAGGCGCGATATGATGGGATTTAACATGAGTGGGCCCATCATAATTAGGAATTAATTAATCATATCGTGGGTGTTATGGTTGGTTGGGGGATTCTTAATTAACCGTGAGGGTTAATTAATCCTGATTAATGCAGCGGGGGAATTAGGTCGTTAACTAGTTAAGGGTTAACTATTTAATCCTGTTTAACATGTATTTATGGTTATAAATTAACCAAAGGGGTGGGATATATAGATTTTGGGACTTTTAACAGTTTAAATAATACGGGAAAGGGTGAATTTGTGAGGGAATTATATAATATAAGTTAGAAATTAATATGGTAATGTAATGAAAAAGCGCTAAGTAAAAAACATTAGAATTGTGGATTTAACTTAAGCTTAAGTGGGAAAGGGTTTTTATGTGATATTGTGTATTTTTTCTAAGTAAAATAAGATTTTACTTAGGAAAAGACTTATGAAAGTGAATGAATGATTTATAGATGATTGAAAGTACTTAGGCTTTTTAAATTATTGGGTCGAGGATCCGGTCCCTCCAAAAGTTAGAGAAATGCTTTGAGCCCCTCCAACTCAACAAATACCTTAGTACCTAGGGGAAATTAGTGAATAATTAGGGAAAATGAGAAGGGGAGTTAATTATTCTGACTTTTCTTTGCTTGAAATGCTTTCAATGTACTGCATGCCTTGGCCTTGTGATGAAAGTGGTAGATAAACACATTTAGAGACATCCTTCATCACATATTGTTATAGACATATTTGGGCACTACAACCCCAATCATATATGTCCATAAACCAAGGGCTTCTAAGTCCATAAAAGTGTTGTTTCATACCCTAAAGGAACAAGGTCAGCTGATTACATCATCTCCCAGAAGTTCTCCATGGAAAACTGCTCAGAACTAGTCAAAACTAGACCATGCAGACTGCTCAGTGCTAAGGGTATGATGCATCTCACCTGCCACATGCAAAAAATGTGATGCATACTAAAAATCCCTTCTGTAGGGTGTGATGGGTGAGAGTAAACAAATGGTAGAGACAGTTTGCAAGGTGGATGATCATGGAATCTTCCAGAAACTCCTCCTGTGACACTTGCCTCTCTAAATTCGCCCAGGGATGAGTAAGAGATCATGAATCTCCAAGTGGAACCAAGAACTATCAGAGAGATGACACTAATCAAAATCCTAGAAGCTGACTCACCCCCCTGCAAATATCTATATATGGATCCCTCATCCCAGAGATCTAGAGAGGCCGGAATCTGGTATTTTGTAAGGAAGTGTTGTTAGTTTCTTTGTGGAACATCATAGTGTTGGGTGATCTAAGATTTTCATGAGGTGAAGAAGGGCTTTCATGCTGGGAGGATGATTCTGGGTTAGATTAATGGATTGTAATCCTCTCTTCTACTCTTTCTATCAATAAATCTATTCGAGTTTTCCTCCACATTCTTGTATGTTTTAGTTGATATATGCATTTGTGTGGTCAATATATATCTGGTCCTATATTGTCTATGATCATAGATCTCTGTGCTTTGATGGTATCGAGTTGCTTTGACTTTACAAGTTCTCTTTGAAGTGGGGTAAGAAAGGAAGGAGTGGCAAAGGTCTGTCAGAGGGGAGAGGAAAAAAGAAAGGAGCCAAGCAAAAGACTGAGGTTGGTACTCTCTGCTTCTCTCCCATCTACTCCTCATAAAGTAGAATGAAAGTAACTTTAGTTTGTTTGTTTCTAAGATAGCTACTCGTCTTAATGGGACTAGCAGCTCTGAATGGACACTAGATTTCCCGATAAAAAAATGGCGACTCCGCTGGGGATCGAATAGCTTGTTTGCTTGTCTATATTTTTTTTCTTTATAAACTACAAAGGGAGCCTGAAGTTAAGCCAGCTAGCCTTCGAACTGCATTTTCTATGCAATTACAAAGTAGATCAATGCTACTTCAGTCCATCTCTGAGTTTTGTTTGTAAAACTGAACAATTGATTTGCAAACATCCTAATTTCCCTGGTGGTGGCTCAAGTAACCTCATTAGATCAACCCCTATGATTTGTATTTACTGACTATCATTAGCTCAGCCTAAATCCCTGAACTAAGCTGAAAACTGTGACCAAAAACCAAGTTGAAGTCTCATCCCTGGACCATCACACCTTCTCCTCTTGGCAATCTAGATGCATCGCACCTCCCATGTGCAGTAGGTGAGATGCATCCCTGTTTCCCTGTGTTACAGGTGCGATGATCAGATAAGACTGTTTTTGCCTCCAGATTTTGGTTTTTTCTTCACTCTCTTCAGCTTTATTCAGGAGTTTTGCTGTATGTGATCAATATACCACTGTGGAAACTCCCTTCCTTTGGATTATTCAACCTCCATTATACAAATAATTGTGAATGTTTTTATGTATTGTTCGCCATTTACAGTTCTCCTTTACAAAGAATTAGCTTAGTCGAAATATTATCTTTTGATTTGGAAGTGTCACAAGTGTCATTTTCAGTCAAAGAAAAGAATCCTACTCTTCTTGATGATCGATTACACTGTTACTATTGTATTTGATTTGAATTAATAGTATTTCAAATGTCAAAAGCAGTTTTCAATTCAAAATCGCAAAGTGTCATCATAGTCTTCCTTTCGTCTTTTGAAGAGAAAATTGTTAGTACTGTCACTTTGAAAAGATAATTCAGATTTGTACTTAGCATTCTTTTTGTCATTCACACACATTAAGAAAGTGGAAAACAAATACATGCATGTGCATTTTGGCATTTAAGACTGCTTTTTGATTTTTGATTTAGGATAGTGCATCTAGTGTGTGCTCTGCTCTATGGTGAAAGAATTTTGCTTCTCTTTCCTTAGTAGCTAGAGATTTTCATTGCAAAAAGAAGAATAAATGAATGTTTTATCATCTTAGATTTCATTTTAGGAATTGTATATCTACATCACGCAGTGAACCTTAAAGGAAAACTTCTTAAGAAAGATCAACTGTAAAATAAATTCAATGAACATAAAAACGCTTTGGAACCTAATGCACAACATTTAGAAGTCTAGGCTAGAGACTTATTCCAGCATCGTAAAGCTTGGTAACTATCGCTTTCATCGTAGGTTGGGTGATTCCTCCTCTTTGAGATGACAAGTGGAAGTATGAACTTGTGCTCCCACGTACCGTCAAGTATATATTAGGAGACCACAATAGGATATATCCTTTATCCTTAGGAAGCCGTGTCTGTCGCCCTATCAATCGCAATGCACTGAACACAACATTCGGGAAGATTGACTGCCATACTATAAAAAAGTATTATGAAGTTCTGTGATTGGTTTGGTAATCCCTCTGTCTAGATTTCCAGAGTAGTCTCTTTCATTCCTTTTCAGACTCCTTAAAAGAAAAGGTCCATTTGAGCACTTGTCACTTCAGGCTCATTAAAAATCGAAGGCAACTAGAGTCATCTTTAGCTTTTTCTTGACTCTTAAAAATTGAAAAAGCAAGTTGTGTCAAAGCATCATAAAATTTATTTTAATCGAAATTACGTCACTTTTCCCTCATGGTCTTAGGTTGAAGAAAAATGGAGTCCGCCAACCAAGGATTTCCCCTTGGGAGAAATCCTAGTCCTTTCTCCTCTTGGGGAGATGTTTGGTGCACCTCATATGGCCACATTGTCCCTTCCAGGACTGACAATCGGCTTGCCAATATGGCTCTTCTCGACCTCTGTCGTTCAAAGCACTGTGATTCCTGAACAATCAAGTCAGCAACTAGATAATGTTAAAGTTACCCCCCAACCTTCTACTTCTTTTGTTTCTCCCTCCCCTTCTTCCTCTTCACTTGGTGAAACTACAAACCAAGTAACTGAGAAGAAGAAGAAAGGGAAGAAGAAGAAGAAGAAGGAGCCAAAGGCAAAAAGGGGAAATGATACATCGTCTAGCGAAAATCCACACACTGCACTATCCAAACCTAAATCTCCATGTGTCATTTGCAAATGGCACCACTATCATCGAGATTGCCTTTGCATCCCATGGATCTTAAGGGACTGGTCTCCCCGCTTGCACAATCCAGTGTCCTCAATATATGACGATCATGTTGAAAGTACACCATCAACTAGTGAAAACGAAGTCTCTAGACAGAAAGGAAAATATAAATTTCCTTGTAGACTATGTGAAGGCAATCATGTCGTCCACCATTGTCCCTTCTTAGATGAAGCTAAAAGAGTCTTGGATAACCATCCTGCTTCACTGCTATGGTGTCCTCCTGGATACAAGAAACTCTTGCCGAGTCCATCGCTAGTTGAAAATCCGACTGATACACCTTTGTGATCGGTCAAAGCATATATCATGAAAGATAAACCCTCTTAGTCCACATTGGACCAAAGTCAACAAGTCGAGACAACAGTCGACCCAGTCTTATCTTCAGAAGGTCCACCTTCAGATGATACAGTTAATAAAGAGAATGAGAATGACACCATTCAAATCCTCTTTGTAAGCACAGACTCTGATGAACATGGGGGAAATCTACCCATTCCTTTACCGCAGGAAGGAAGTTTCTCAGAGTCATATCCAACCATTTATTCGGTCCCACCTCCAAGCAACCTAGTCGTTTACTTCGACTGGAATCTACTAGGCAGACCCTGTCTACCATCTAATGTACCATTTCGAATCATTGTACAAGCTTACATAATGGTAATGGTCGAGACTATCATAGATGAAGGGGCTTCTATGAGTATCCTTTCCTCGAATGCTTGGAAAGTGCTTGGTTCACCATTGCTTCTACCTGAGATGCGAAATCTGATAGGCTTCGACAAAGGAACTAGTGGACCGTTAGGGATCCTTCCAAATTTGCCCATAACTTTGAGAAGGAAAACCATTTATCTGAACGTAATGGTAGTCCAAGGACCTTTAGATTACAATCTACTCCTTGGGCGTGACTACATTTATAGCATGGGAGCCATTGTCTCCTCACTCTTTCGAGTGATGTGTTTTCTGCATGAAGGTAGAGTGGTCCAGCTCATAAACCAGATTTCATTCCCTAGCTCACACATAGCTAATAGTCAAATTCCATCCTTAACTTGTCTTTTTACGTAATGAATGTCTCATCAATCTCTAATCTGTCCACCTAATGAGCGTTAGGGATTCAGTGATTGTGACTGAAACCCAGGGGGCATGCACCCTGGTCTGCTTTGGTAGGAGAACCCCAGATATAAGGTAGGTTTCTACGTAGGAATATGACTAGTCTGACTATCCTATCCATTTAGGAAATTGGATCAGATTGGAAAAGAATTCCTCCATCAGAAGGTATGCCTTTCCCGACAGAGCAAGTGTTTTGTCTGCAAATTGAAGGGTAACCTAGAAACTATACTTCTTTATACCTAGGGGCATGCAAACCTTTTTGCATCAAAGTGAAAAGTGACCATTTATTTTCTTAGTTTGTAGATTCTTAACCCTTTAAACTCGTAGGATTGGTCATTCCTAGCTTACATAAAGAAGCATCCAGAGCAAAGTTTCGAATGGTGCAAGCTCCCTAAAAATTGAACCTATCAATGAGACATCCTTATTATACAACTGGCATGAGTAGTTTTACGCAAAGTTCAAGCTCGTTAAAAATTAAACCTAAGAAATGAGTATATGTTCCACCAAAGTTTAATCTCATTAAAAAATGAACCAACTTCCGGTAAATAACCATTGTGAACGCATTATCATCCGCTTTTGAGCCTTGGTCATGTTCTTACCATCACCTCCACTCTATTTTAGCCGATCATACGCCTCCATTTGATTGTTTACCCTTTTGAGGAATAGCTGCGACAAGTGATTCTGTTAGCCATCCTCTTAACCCTGTCGTGATTGGAAAGTTCCAAACCTTACCTGGAACCAGCTGCTACCCAAAAATATCACTCGTTCCTCAAAAAACGAGTTTCCTTTAAGCTCTTTTCATCTAACTCGTAAAATATGAAAAGATTGCCGAGCAATTGGCCTCTCCAACTCGTTAAAACGATAGGAAGTGTTATCCCTCCTTTGGATTTTAATCTTTTTGGACCTGAGGGATCATTACACAAAAATATCGAGCGCTTGTCTTGTTCGGCTCGTTAAAACTATCTAAAATTCATCCCTTTCGTATTATTTTATACTTTTTCGGACTTAAGGGATTACATGAAGAAAAAGGATTACTGGAGTTTCCTTTCCGTCCCTTTTCAGACTCTCTAAAATTGAAAAAGGACCGAGTTGTCTTTGTTTTTAAACTCGTTAAAACCAATAGTGACAAACTTGTCCATCCAGACAAGAACGAGTTTCACTGTCGCTAGGCTTGTTAAAACATAGCGACGAGTTTGCCCGAAGGGAAAATTATAGAACAAGCATATGTTATCCTCCTCAAACCTAACAAAAATAAAGAGGTACTGGTCAGCAATGACTAGGGAAAAATTGGAAGAAAACTTGAAGAAACTTTATTGGTAGCAAGTCGCTCTTGAACATGACACTTTAACTCCATCACCATGATTCAGTCAGGTTGGGTTATTCCGTTCACCAGTCATATTACCATTGGTCCACCGTACCATCCATTTTTTGGGTTAATGCTACCAATCCATTTTAGTGTCATCGATATGTTCAAGAGAAGTCGCTCAAAGAATTCACCAACCTATCTTGTGTCTCATCCATTGCAATACCTTCACGCTTCATTCTTTCATGCTTGCCACCTTGAACCCTGTATCATCAGATCGTTTTCACCTCCACAAAATCATTTGCTCCATTCTATGTCATAGATGTGGGATTCATTAATGCCCTCCTACGATGGGTCACTTCTTGTCAACATCAACTCATTATCCAAGAAGTCGATCTAGGAACAACCCTTTCAATACTTTGAAGCTTGCATGCCTCAATGGAAAGTTTCTCATTTCCGACGACAAGTTTACATTAATGGCCTTCGACCGAAAGATTTTGCGTGGTGTTCAACGCCAATCCCATTTTCACACTACATGAATTGTACTGTTGTACCTTGAGGGTCATCATCATTATCGGTGATTCCTCTTGCGCCTATTAACAGCTTACATCATTGGCTGGTAATCAGGCGATGTCTTTCCATGTTCGACATCAGAACATCCTTTCACATGGATCAACTTGTACCTCGGGCGAAGATTAAATGAGTTTGAAGACCCTGGATGTAGTTTCATCCATCTGGGCTGCGATATATTCAGGAAAATAAAGACATCAAATGTAGATCATTGTTGCACAGCTGATCATCCAAATCAAAGGATGATGGCTCTATCAGAATCATCAGTCTGCCACACAGACGGTTGTTTGTCCTATGTACATGAAAATGAATTTATAAAGTTGAGCATGGGAATTCCCACCTCAGCTAGATCATGAAAATATTATGAAGATAATGTATTGTATTGTATTTTATTACAAGTCGCCTTCCAATTCGAAAAACCTTGGATCCTCATGATAAATCATTTCACTCGACATCAAAAGATTTGCGACCTCACACTTTAGGGGGCAACTGTTATAGACATATTTGGGCATTGCAACCCCAATCATATATGTCCATAACCAAAGGGCTTATAAGTCCCTAGAAGTGTTGTTTCATACCCTAAAGGAACAAGGTCAGCAGATTACATCATCTCCCAGAAGTTCTCCATGGAAAACTGCTCAGAACTGGTCAAAACTGGACCATACAAACTGCTCGGTGCTAAGGGTGCGATGCATATCACCTGCCACATGCAAAAATTGTGATGCATACTAAAAATCCCTTCTGTAGGGTGCGATGGGTGAGAGTAGACAAATGGCAGAGACAGTTTGGAAGGTGGATGATCATGGAATCTTCCAGAAACTTCTCCTGTGACACTTGCCTCTCTAAATTCGCCCAAGGATGAGTAAGAGATCATGAATCTCCGAGTGGAACCAATAAATATCAGAGAGAGGACACTAATCAACATCCCAGAAGCTGACTCACCCCCCTACAAACATCTATATATGGATCCCTCATCCCAAAGATCCATAGAGGCTGGAATCTGGTATTTTGTAAGGAAGTGTTGTTAGTTTCTTTGTGGAACATCATAGTGTTAGGTGATCTAAGATTTTCGTGAGGTGAAGAAGGGCTTTCATGCTAGGAGGATGATGCTGGGTTAGATCAATAGGTTTTAATCCTCTCTTCTACTCTTTCTATCAATAAATATATTCGAGTTTTCCTCCACATTCTTGTATGTTTGAGTTGATATATGCATTTTTGTTGTCAATATATATCTGGTCCTATATTGTTTATGATCATAGATCTTTGTGCTTTGATGGTATCATGTTGCTTTGACTTTATAGGTGCTCTTTGAAATGAGGTAAGCAAGGAAGGAGCGGCAAAGATCTATTAGAGGGGAGAGGAAACAAGCAAGGAGCCAAGCGAAAGACTGAGGTTGGTACTCTCTGATTCTCTCCCATCTACTTCTCATAAAGGAAAACTAAAGTAACTTTAGTTTGTCTGTTTCTAAGATAGCTACCCGTTTTAGTGGGACTAGCAGCTCTGAATGGACACTAGATCTCCCAATAACATATATGATTCTGCAAGATCAACTACCTACCCTACCTACTTTATCCTAGCATTTTTACTTCTTTATTTGGGTGCACTTAGACTGACAAACCCTTATCAAATCTTCCTTTACTTTTACATGGAAAAACCTATCTAAATCTTCACTTATTACATCGAAGGGCTCAGTTTAAACTGTTGAGCTCCTTTTTATTTACTCTACCTATCTACTTACCTGCCAAGATTACACTGTTTGGTCAGATATTTATTCTCTATTTTTACAACATAAAATTGAAAAATTAATTAGCCAAGTTTAAACAATTTGACTATTCATGAATTGTGGCATAAGTGACAAGCTACACACAATTGTTTATTACACAAAGTGAAAAAGTAGTGGCATTTAGACTTGCACACTTTCCTGGTCTTTCTTTTGGTTGGGGTTCATTTTCCTTCATTTTTTCAACCATTTTTATTCTTCTTACCCTTTAATTTTTCTTTTAGGGTATACCCTCTTTACATTTTTTAAATTTTTTTATTTTTTTGAAAATATGGAAAACCCTTGCAACAAGAAAAGGTATGAAAATATTACAGAGCTCATCAAGTCAATGATGACATATGACACCTATTGGTATAGGGGCCTAAAAGGACCATCTTCACGCGGTTTAGATCTCATCATTTGGATGTTCTAGGTAGGCTACTAAGTCTGAGTAATCTTGTCTTGCATCTTCATGATGAGTAAAAGGAAATATTATATGACATGATCAAATTGGCAACAATATTGACATGAGGGACGCGTTGGATTCTGAAAATCTCACGCAAAGTGACTTGGTTCTCCACAATTGTAACAGATGATCTAGTCATGACCTCTTCCATCTCCTTCTCCTCCTCCTCTTCCTCGACCATGAAACCCTCCATGTGCTGCAGTTGTGCCTTGATCCTGAGGATAAGCCTCTGTTTGAACTCTATATGGTTGTGTTCTATCCATCATCAATTCATAACTTCGGCAATTACACTCATCATGACCCATAAACATAAAAAATTACATAACAACTATTTTGTTTTTTGCAAAAACTTCTGCATGAAATGGCAATTGTTCATCATGTGTTTTCTTGTAATCTAACAAATATTGCACCATGGTACTACTCTCGAGCTTGGCCCTGCGGTGTTCTCTTGTTTCAAGGTAACATGACCCCCTCCAATGAGGTAATTCTGGTACATTAGGAAATGATCCTTATCATGACCTTGGCTCTTACATTTCAAACACCATACGTCTGTGTGGACCTCATTCTAGACATCTTTTCCCTTCTTGAGGCACTACAATTCCATATGCAGGCTAGCCAGCTGTGGATTAAATCTGCTACACCCCCATACTCGTATCTTGAATGGGTGAGGCTTCCAATTTCATGGAAATATCGAATGGCTCCACCTACATCCCAATCTTCTGCATATTAGCCTACTAGAGTAGACTTTTCAACCACTGATAAAAGTCCCACGCAAACTCATTTACCTTATGTTGGATCTATTTGACCTCTTTCACTGAATGGACTTGCAACTTATGCTTCTTGAATTCATTATTGAATGCCTTCTTTGTTTCATCTATTGTTTCATTTGGTTGAAACGAACAATACTTAATATACCCGCTTAATGCGTTATCTTACAGTGTTGCAACCAACTACGCTTTCTTCAAGTCATCATCTATAATCTGTTGTCACTTCCACACTACATCAACTACAAACCAATGTTGTTCAGGGTATTTTGTCCTGAGACCCTTGAATATGAGCATCTTCATAGTGTTGGCCATGTTTAATAGTGGAGGTGGAGGTGGAGATGGAGGTGTAGGTGTAGGTGTGTGAGGCAGAGGTGATGGTGGAGGTGGAGTGGATGGATGTGGTATCCCCGCGATACCCTATTTTATCATCTGCATCACACCTAGAGGTGTCTTTAGAACACTACTTTATTTGTCACTATTATATGCTCCCAACAAAGGACTGTACTCTGCACCTGAAACTAGATCTCTTCTTAATGTCTTTCCACGTCAAATCTCTTCTAAACATTAATTCAATGGCATAACCCTTTTCTCGCACAATATAATTTTAATCCAAGTCTTTAGGGACTTCATATACTTACCTCTTGGTCCTTTGAAAAAACGTCATTCATCTTCGCTATCACTAACCAATGTATCGATCGCGAACTCAATGATGATTCTGCCCAAAATGATATCGATCCAATAATGAACAACCCTCACGATCTTGTTTTCTGAAGCTTCTAGGTGCCTAACCAATTATGGATTCCACACCATAGGTTTATCCAACTTCCACTTACCCTAACTATCTACCAATTTAGATAACCACTGGTGCAATTCACACAGACAAGAGAAGAATAAAATTTCATGCTCGTCTATATATAGCTATCTATTCAACCACTCTTCCTTTGATAGCCACATATTCTTATTTTCCTGGGCTACAAATTCATGCAGCTTCCAATCTATCCACTTCTCAATTTCCTTCTTAGTTGGGAACCATTTATTCAACATCACACATTCCTCATATAGGTCCCAATCCTGGCAAAAGAACCATTTGTTGGCTTTAGGGGGTCTGGACCCTGGCTTAGAGTTAGTTGCGCCAACCAACAAAACCCTAAACTGTTGGCCCTTTCGGAAAAAACCCGCTAACGCAGGTTGTAGTCTCACCCGAGGTAGTATTGGGGGAGACAGAACCATGTTTTTGCATCCATAGCTCTATGTGATGGGTTTCTATTTCTTCTAGGGCTCTATTCAGACCTTCGTAAACCATGGCCCTTCAATTGTGGAAATTATGATAACTTACAGATAATAGCTTCTAACTTTGCGTCAATTTCTTTAAACATTCATAACATCAAGTAAATAAATGGATCTACCAATTTCATGCATCAATTAAGTGTTTCTTAATATAATTGTAGAAAACAGAAGGAATAGAAAACGCATAAGTAATCACAAAGGCACAAATATATTGATATTTATTCCAAAATAGTCTTTATTAGATTCAATCCTTCTTTTACATACTCTTTCTTCTTTGTGCACACAGTTATAGGGGCCCGCACACTTAGTTGTGGACTTACCAAGGTCTCCACGTAAATAGTTGCAGGAGCCTTCCCCTTCACCTAAGTACAAAAAATAAAATATTTTTCCTTAGATCACTTTCCCATACATAGATTTTCAATTATTGAGTAACTTCCTCTAACTCATTATGACTCACAAACCATGGGTGGGTCACAAAACATCTTACTTATAACATACTAAGGGAAGTTGACCTTCCTAAATCCCCTTTGACTTCTAATGACCTTCATGCTCCACTCCTCAAGATGTAGAGACTTTACAAAGATAACAAAACTTATTACAAAATTTGCCCCGGAGCACCCTGTCCCAACAGTTTTTTTGTTGGATAGTTGAATAGATGAAGATATGGATCATTGTACTCTCTTTTTCTAAATCATTTAATGATGATATAATAAGAAGGATAATTTGAAAGGATTTTCCACATAGTGGGTTTTTCCCTGGTCTCCGACCAATCCTAGTGTCTCTATGTGTGAATGTTTTTCTTCTATTGTTCCTTTATGTTATGTTACATTAATGATGGTGATATTGTTATTTCTACATAGTCTCATATGTTGGTGAATAATGATGTAAATATGGATAATGTAATTATGTTATAGGGTGAATGTAATGTGTTAATGAAGAAATGAAATTATCAGAGAAAATAATAATATATCCCTAAGAAACATTAGCATGGAATCAGAGCTAGGTTGAAGAAAATTCATGGAGATCACCCCCATGGAGACACCATTGATGAAAGAAAGAGAAGATGGAGGAGACCAAAAATAATTCTAGGGCTTGAATATAACCTTAGGCAATTTGTATATTATGGTTTTACGGATATTATGAGGTTAGGGTTTGATAAAAGCCCTAGTTTGTGGAAAATATTTGAGATATGAAATGTAGAAACCCTAGCATTATCAAAGTAAAGATGTTAAAGCACTTGTGATAGAATTGATGAAGCCCTAGATGGGATAGTCTCTATTAGGCCTAGTTTCAAATAGAGTTGATTGAAATATTGAAGGAAAAATTATTATATGGACTATGGACAGTGATGGCTCTTGAAGGATCGTTCAAGAGGGAGATGATGACCTCTCATTGATGATAAGTACTTTTTGATTTATGGTGCTTCTTTATGTCTTTAATTTTATTTATACTTATGGATCTAATTACTATTTTGGTTATAACTTATTCTTCCTTCATGTATATTTGAGTACTTTGATGATTCCAAAACCTTGATGATATATGACAAGTGGATCCTTCTTGAGGGTCATGGATAGTGTAGGAAGAGGCATCAGATGAAAAGGTGACAAAGTTCTATAAGTTGCCTATGTAAAAAAAGGAGGTGCATAGATATTTGAATACTACAATGTATGCATGGTATATTATTTTAAAGTTATGTTTCAACCGCAATATTGATGGCAAGGTAAGTCCTAAGGTATGATGAGAATGTATCATTCTCAAATGGATCATGCATGCATATGAAAGTGATTTGGATTCATGGTGTAATGGTGAACTTGGCATTGAACAAGTATCTTTCCTTTTAGACATAATGAATTTCTTCTCTATGGATCTATTTGGAAATATTGATCTTTGATATAGTGGTATACTTGATGTTTGGCTAACATCTATCATTTTTAATATATTTATGGTTACCACCTTGATTCTAAGAGATGGTAAATTGATATTATTGATATTATTTGTGAAAAGCATGGTAGCCATGATGATAGAAGTGTAATTATGAGATTGATATTCAAGATCTTTTTTTGACCATGGTTATCATAGCATTGAATGAATTGACTTGATCGATTAAGTTATATGACATATACTCCTATTATCTATTTGACACTAACCCTTGATGAAAGATAAATGTCATGATGTGATGGTGAAGTGGTTGATTCTAACATGTTATGACCATGGTAGATATATGTCTAATCTCCTGATGCATCAAAGTGTTATAGATAGGTTGATGACCTGAATAAAGATGACTAAAGTGGACTCCCATTCATAGTGAGAATCTCTCCATAATATCCTTACTCCTATTCCCATTGGAATGATACGTATAGTTTTTACTATTGAAATCATATTTATGGACATGAATAGACATATATATGACATTGCTGATCTGAAACAAATTTTTTATTTGAGAAGAGAGAGTTTTCACTTAATCTTAGCCTTAGTTGCATAGAAGCAAGCTTAAAAATGTATCTGTAGCCTCTCAACCACACAGAAGTAAGGTCAAGGGTGCAACTGTATTCTTCCAACCACACTAAGGAATTTCTATGGGTGTGACTATGCCTACAGTACACAAAAATGAATTTTTATCCATGAAATCAAGTGTTCACTTGGAGGATGTCAGTCCTAAAGGCATGAAGCAGACAACATAAATTTCTATGGGTAGGGAAGTTTGAATGTTTACAGTAATATGAATATGAATACTTAACTTGTGTTTGTAGGTGATTGGGATATGCATATAGATGTCATTATGATTTAACCATTGAATTTTTTGTTGCAAGAGTTTGACTAGATTTGATTGATTGATATAAATGAGCATTGCTTGGAGTTTTCACATGATAATGGCTCAAGAAATTCGGGTTGATGATTGAGATATGTTATGGACTATAAATCTCACCATTATAACACATTTGTATTTGACCTGATGACTAAGGATTTGATTTGACAACTGATGATTTTCCTTGATTATGATATGGGCATAGTGACTTTCACTAACTAATATTGGTATTCAATATTGGTGTTCTATTGTCATCCTTGTTCTTAGAAAAATGGTTGAAGCATTCACAGTTGTTGTTTGAGAGTAATCTCACAATAAATGGATGGAACTTGCATGAATTATCCTTGGTATATGCATTTTCATCTAGTGACTTATATTATGATCATAAGGATGACTTGATGAATCTTGGATTAAACGTTTGGCATGATAATAGATGAATTCATAACTTGATGAGAGATCTACCTGTCACCTGATCTAAAGAATATGATAATGTGATATTGATGAGTTTGATATTAGTTTTGATTTAGCATCTAAACTTTGATAATTTGACTTAGTTGATTTGATTATACAATATTGATTTATGTAAGACTGGAATTATTAGTTTGCTAAAGTGTTATGTTGTATGAAGCAAGCTTCTCAATCTTGATGTGTCATCATTGACTATTATCTGGTGAAGGCATGATGATTTTTTGATAAAAAACTCTACTTCAAAATTGTTCCAAGGTACGATTTTGGTTTTGAATTTGGTTTTATATGTTGATGGTTTAGTATTGACAGGTAATGATCCTTTAATGATTCAATAGGGAGATGTCTTCTGAAGCTCAAAACACTAAATCATTGCATGATGAATCCATTTATGAAGTTGGGAGAAGAAAATATATATTTCAAAGCTATTGAAGAAGTTTAAATACAAATCCTTGGATGCTCTGATTGAATTTCAAGAAGTTGTGAATAGATATTGTTGAACTCAACTTGGTGACTGATAGTTGATTGAAGCATTTATGTTATATTTTGAACACCCATCCCTATTTATATATGATGTGTATAGAACCTGAATGAATTCATTATTGAGTCATTTCATACACATAGAGTTGCCACTGAGCACCCCTTCTCATGGAATGGACAATTTTTGGTTTGAGAAATTCCTCCTATGATATGTGACTGCATGGATGTAATGATGATGTTTGGGCTTATTATTGATGACCGCATCTGTGTGCTACCTTAGTATGATATATGCCATGATATGGGACGTCCATAGGTTTAAGATAAACCAAGGTTGAGTATGAGGTTTTTAGCATGACTCGCTATGAGGTGTGATGAAGAAGATTTTTGGAGAGATGTTTGAGAAAGTTATGGATATGACATGGCTACATGGTGATGACAAAGAGTGGCAACCAATTGGAAGAGAATCCATACCTTCATATATTGAGACAGTGTTGATGTATAAGACAATCTTAGGCTTGTTTTTGGCACCTCCTTGAGAGGGAGGATGACTATGGTATCTTTTTTGTGAAATATATGATTATTTGTGTTCTAATATGATATTTGATTTAATGACTTGTATGAATAGGAGACTGCTTCTATTACAACATGATGATCAAGTTGATACCACATATGAGTATGATGGAAGAATCGTTGATGAAGGAAAATGAGCCAACTATTCCCCTTTGTTGAGCTCCCAAGGTGAGGAATTGAGATAGAGGGTTGCTCGGGTTGAGGGAACTTTAGACAATACTGTCATAGATGTTTCTCACCTATCTTTTACCCATAGGGTTGGAGATGCTTCTCCCCTATCTACCCAAAGGGTTGGATATGTCACTCCCCTCTCTGGTATATGTAGAGTATACCCCAGTTAGCATCATACCCATAAGCCAAGCTTGTTGGGAATACCACTCCCTATCTAGCCAGTGGGTTGAGAGTGTACTTGGGGTGTACAACCCACGTTTATTATGATGCAAGTTTTCTACCACATGAATTCTTATAGTCATCAATGGGAAGGTTAATAGGAAATAAGATTGGGTTGAGATTTTCTCCCCTATGCAATTTCAGGTTGAGAATGAGCTCCCTGATGTGATTCCAGCATTGAGATGTGCTCCCCCGTGTGTTTGGATATCCTATTCATCAATATGGGGTTGTAGATGTATAGCTTCCCCATGAGGTTTCAGATCAAGATGTGCTCCCCAATTTGGTTCCAGGTTGAAATGTGCTCCCTAATCGTATTCCCTCTGATGATGATGAATTTCATAGAATTGACTCCCCGCTGATGTGATTCCAGGTGGTAGTAGTGTCTCCCCGATGAATAGAGAGTTGTAGAATAAGCTCCCCTCTCGTAACCAATTCTTCTTCTTTTAGATTCAAGAATGTTTAGGATATGAGTAGGGACAATCAAGAGGCAAATAGTAATAAACAATAGATGAATTCATATGATCAATGTTGATATGTGATGGTGAGATACTTGAGACTATATATGATTTGTTGATAGGATACTCATGACATGATGCAAGTGGAATTCTCCCTAGTTGAGAGGGAGTGTTAAAATATGTAATTGTGATAAAATTATTTTTTGGAAATCTCATTTTATGGAGATAATGATTTCTTTCAATTCCTCTTTTCAAGAGGATCGAAATTGACCTAAATATCACTCAAATCAGATAATGGAAAGTGTACTTATGAAGAAAATCCCACATGTGCATATTTGACAAGACCAACCCTAAAGCAAAGTGGACACCCTTGTAAGGATATAAATACAAGTGACCTCTACCTCATTTGATTATCATCATGAGACACTCTTCTATATTGTTTTTGGGTTTTCATAGATCTAAGTCTTTTCTATGGATAAATAGGTTCGTTCAAAGATGAAATTGCAGGGTATGAAGCTCGCAAATCAGTTTTAGGGTTTTGGGTCTCAGTCACTGACACAACACAAGAAGAAGTCGACTATAGTCACTCTCACATAATCTCATATGTACAACTCAATCCTTCC
Organism: Pinus taeda; assembly: GCA_000404065.3. Lineage (NCBI taxonomy): Eukaryota > Viridiplantae > Streptophyta > Pinopsida > Pinales > Pinaceae > Pinus > Pinus taeda. The sequence continues at coordinate 99,272 of APFE031518021.1, forward strand.
TGTCACACAAACAACTCTCCATCCATGTGATTGGGAGTTATGGTTTTGGAACCTCAGTCGCTTGATTGTCGAAGTTCAAATATGAGACCAGTTGCTTGCATACCAGGATTAAGGGAGCATCTTGGCTGCTAGAGTCACTCATATGACTCTTCCTCTGTGTTACTGGTACCTATAAGTTTAAATTTTATTCTATCGAAGGTTTTTCTCAATGACCATAGTGTTCAGAAGTTGACTACAGAGAGGGACAGTTCATTACAGGCACTAGAATCGGAATTTAGGAGTATAAGCATTGTTTGGTTCATTTCATGGATGTTGTAGTTGTTTTGTTGGATAGTTGCATGGATGAAGATATGGATCATTGTGCTCTCCTTTCCTAAATCATTTTATGGTTACCTATAAGAAAAATAATTTGAAAGTGTTTTCCCCATAGTGGATCTTTCCCTGGTCTCTGACCAATCCTGGTGTCTCTATGTGTGAATGTTTTTCTTCTATTGTTCCTTTATGTTTCGTTTCATTGATGGTGATGATATTGTTCTTTCTACATAGTTTCATATGCTTCTAAATAATGATGTAAAAATGGATAATGTAATGATGTAAATATGGATAATTTAATGATGTTATGGGGTGAATGTAATGTGTTAATGAAGAAATGAAATCATCAAAGCAAAGAAAAATATAGCCCTAAGAAAAATTAACATTTTGGTGATCATAAAAGATAGAAGTATGTGGTCTTCAAGGTACGTATAATTTTTATACACATATTATGGATAAAGGGTCTACATGATGCATATTAAATTATATTAGGATATTGTAGCACGTTTTGGCTAGAATCTATGGTTTATATATTTTGAAAGTGTTTTTAAATCTAGGGCTTATAAACCCTCGATGGGACTTCTATTGAAAAACCCTAGAAAAGGTAAAAAACCCCAAAGCTATTTATTGGTTGTTCCCTATATATAAACATTAGAAATTAAAATAAATAGTCTAGGGTTTTCAGGAAGAATCTAGGGTATATGATAAACCCCCACGAGGATTGAATTGGATAAAACCAAGGAGATTTGATAGCAAACCCTAGCACCGATGTAAAAAGCCTATCAAGGGTTAGATCAGAAAATTTATAGTTTGTATTTAAGAACCCTAGAAGTAGATCCTATGAGATACCGTAGAAACTCTAGGCTAATAGAATTGACATCATGATCTTGTATTTGTATATCTTGCTTGGTTGTACTTGTTGGTGAATATTGTAGGTACATAATAAAGGAGGTAAGGTTAGAAGGATGTCAAAGAAAAGTAGTTCGTGTGATTTTTAATGACTTCTTGAAAATGATGAGCGTGATGGAAAGAGGGAAATGTAAGGAGCATGATAGACATGATGAATTTCATAGGAAGATGTTGATGATATGAATATGAATCATGACATTAGAGTCTAGATTAGCAAGTCACTTTGGAAAAAATATTCTAACTCTCAAAATTAAGAATAATGGGACCACATTGCATATTATTGTTCATCCAAACATTTTCTAACACAATGTTATAGGTAGTCATTTTGCAATATGGATAATTAAGATCCTATAAAAACCATTATTTAGAAGGTTCTTGGAAGAATAATTATGACATGATTAGTATATATTCCATCTAGTATGGAAACAATGTGAGTTTGAAGGATAAAGGAATGAAGATGGCAAGTTATAGTCTTTCCACTCATAGGAAAGAACTCTATCTTCGACAAGAATAAGAATACAAGCTTATTTAAGATCAGAAGCTAGATGATTGTATGAAATAAAATATTTCATAAAATATGAAATGACTCTCTGGTAAGACATATTGCAAAAACATGTAAATAAGTTAGAAGGAGAGCTCGATGATATTGATTAAAACCTAGAACAACCTTTGAAAGGAAGAAAGAGAGTTAACAATAATAACATCAAGGAAGATATTGTAACCTGTTAATCAAGTTCAATCCATGGGAACTCTAATTAAAATGAATGCATGAAGAAAGATTCATATGGATATTGATCATGCGAAAGGATGTTTCTCTCAAAGAACTCAAGTAAACTAATGCTTTGATGAGTAGGTCATCATGATGAAGGTAAGTCTAATATTAATGATTTTTTTTGGATATGTGGTTAACATATAGTTTTACTACTTGGAAGGATATTATAGGAATATATGATGAATTTTGAGGAAATATCAACCTATGATTTTGGCAATTATGAATTCAAGATATATTCATCTTGGGATTAAAAGGTAGCAGTGCCAGAAGATAACCTAGTAATCAAGTTTGTACTATAAGGAGATTAGTTTTAGGAGGAAGATATGATAAGATTGAAGTTTGGAAAGGCTCAATATAAAGCCTTCATTAATTATGAAAATATGAAAGTGATGTGCATAATTGATGACTTGGATCCTGTCACAAGATTTAAAGAAGAGGATGGCTCCATGATACCTAGGAAGGAAGAAAGATCAATATAATGAGATACGAGGGAAAGAGGGGTCCATTCAGAAATATCCATAAAGAAAAGGTTGTTGATATTCTTATGGAAATATGTTAGAGAGATTGTGGATATGACTTCATAAGTACAAAAAGGAAGTCAAGAATCTCATATATATTTGACAAGGAGTAAAATTTAAGTCTCCTTGAATAGGAGCAAGAATCTATTCCATAATCAAAATGGAATAGGGATATCCTCTCTGGTTGAGAGGGAGTGATGTTGGATATCACCTGTGCATTTTTTCTTCATGTGTCATGCACTTGACTAGGACTAATATATGTAAGTATAAGTGAAGGCCTTGGAGAAAGAATGGTGGAGGATTGTAGAAGCATTTTTGGTTTCCATGAGGATATAAAGTCCAATAAAGTAAGGTATCGACACTCTTTAAGGATAAGACATGCATCCAAGATAAGAGTGGTCGAAGAGGACTAATATTCTTTGAGGATTAGATGATGAAAATCAAATATAATAATAGTCCTAAAATGACATAACTGGTGAACATTCGAATGGGGTATGTGCCTTAGAGGTAGTGCAGTATCACAAGTAGAGCCTCCTAGCATAATGCTCTTCATTGAAACTGTGCTTTTCTAGTTAGGCCTTAAAGATAGTGTTGGTTCTAATTTTTATTCTTACAAAAGGCTTACCAATCCAAATATTCTTATGAGAATATTTTAGTTTGAGAATATGCTTGTACCAGGTGTACAATTATGAATACCTCCCTAGTTAAGAGGGATTGTTTCAGAAAGGAACTAGATTCAGTCTTTATAATTTGTACCATTGTGTATTTTATGTAAAAAAGAAAATGATACAGAAAATCATTATTATTTTCTACATAAATATGTTCTTCGTGATTTTAGTTTTTGAGTTAAAGATTCAAAGTCATATTTTGGACCCATTGTAAATGAAAATGTAAAATAAATTTTAAATGTAACAAAAATCCTCTAGATGTCAGGTCAGCTTACCTATTAAGTCGATCCTACCCCAATAGACATGTCTATTTGTAGCCCTCCAAATTTTATAAATAAAGTATCAATGGATCCCATTTGCACACACACATGGATGGAATTTTGGTTTTAAATGTCACAAGGAAGTGCATAGATGAAATGAAGGATGAAAATATGGAAGAGAGGATTTCTATTTGAAGCTAGGGTTTGTGGAAAAACTATCTTGGTTACCTCTTGTTGTTGATCTCCTACTGATGAATTTTCTAGAAGGAAGGAAGGTTTGGCTTGGCATCTAGAGGTGAGAATTTTCATGGTCATGGGTCTTGGATATCTCATTTGATCTGATTCTACAAGAAGAAAAAATTTAGGATTTTCCCCTTGGAGAGGTTTTTCCCTAGCTTAGAGCCTATATCGTGTCTTCTATTGTCTTCTATGATATTCATGTTTTTATGATCATTTATTGATGAAGAAAGAAAAATTAATAATACTAATGAAAATATATTCACAAGTAATTATCATGTAATAGAAATCTAAGATAAAAATTCAAAAATATCTAATTTCCAACATCGACTACCTGCCTTCCTTCCGGCATGCACCATTTCATCATGGAGATAAAAGCCACTAAATAACCATAAATTAAATATGTATCCCATTTTAAAACATCCTCATAGGCCTCAAATAACTCATTCAACATATATCTATGCCAATTGAGCTACTCACCATAGTCACAAGCTTTTGCAACAAAGATGACATCTAGAGTACACTCACCTTTAGTGTAATCGTGCATGAGCTTACCTAATATAATGAGGCATGTAAATTTTATTCTGGAATGATTGATCATGTCAATGGCAACACCATGCCCCCCTCGTTGTGTTCCATAATTGGTATAAACATTATCGTGACCTTTCTTCTTGTCCTGCTTAGAGGTATTCTGGAATGCAAAATGAACATATATGCCATAGGGAAACAATATTGTCAACCTATGGATATCATCGACATGGATTAGATATTACCTTTCAAGCCACAATGAGCCTCCATGCAATCAAATGATGAGAATTGTTTTACACCTAATAGCTGCTCCATTGGTACCAAAAACAAGAAAATTATGTAATGTCATCAATGTAGTCTGCTAAAAATGTTGAAACTCTATTTTAATGTGGGAAGAAGAACTTACACCTATTTTTGCTAAAGTCTCCATGAAAAAATCAAGCTTTAAGGCTAGAAATAAGAAATATTAGACCAAATCATTATCAACTGAAGAGGCATTCTCATATTTCCCTAGAGTGTCTTCCATAGAAACAATGCGAGAATCTAAGAAACCTGGTGAAACAACAAGCTTAGAGAGACAAGCCATCGCTGATGGTCAATGATTGTAGGAAATATAGACGAGAGGTCAAGAATGAGTTTTAGAGTCATAGATACTTTATGTAGAAGCTAGGGAAAACAATTTGACTAATAGAAAAATAGAATGAAGAACTTGGTGATTGAATTCAGACTGTATAGAATACTTGAAAGCACCAAAAATGATTAGACCGTTAGTCAATAAATAGAGAAATTTACCAAAATCAATTTGAATCAAGATAATAATGATGAATAAGATGTGTACCCAGGGTTGATGATGTGGAAGACTCAAAAAGAGGAATATAATTATGAATAATTAAAGGGAAATGATTGAAAAGCCATAAAATAGAAAACCAAATCATCAGAAAAGTATTACGAGAAGGATTAGAATAATCACTAGAAATACCCCTATTAATAATTACAAGAACGACAAATGAGACACATAACAAACATGTCCCCAACCACAATCGTTTGTGGTGGGGCGCAACTAAAATATACTAGCACAGCTGATGAAACTACCTTTTGAAAGAATAAATATCATAACAAAGAGAAAATGGACCAACTAATAGAACTGACTTGATCATATACCTAACAAATATCTCCTTTGGGAGAACAATAATTACCAAAAAAATTGATTAGACACCGTAGTTGTTGGCTTGAGGGGGCCTGACCCAGGTTCAATGTTAGTTAGCCAAACAAATCCCTACACTACTGTCCCTTTTGACATCATCTCGTGGAGCACAGGCTGTAGTCTCACCCGAAGTAGTATGGGGGGATGCTGGAACCAAGTTTCCGTACCCTTGAGATGGATGTGATCTCAGTTTATTCCAGCTATACCTACCTTTGAGCAGGTTTCTTAGCCCTCTGTTCCACCCTTCAGTATCTTCGTGAAAGGGTACAATTAGTTTTCACGCAGCCCTAACCTACGGCTCAGGGACTTTCACACTACTAGGGTAGTGAACTGCGATATCTCCCAAACTAGGCTAAGTGTTTTACTTATCTTATTAGCCGATCTTAGTTAGATTTGTGTAAAATAATTATCTTACTTGCGTTTACTTAACCAGCATATATACATACGTTCGCGCATCATATAAGCATTATGAGTAAAATTCATACCCAACATAACAAGATGCATAAACAAAAAATAAAGACGTAGAAATTGTAGAATACTTCTCTTTATTGATAATTTCAGATGATTACAAACTCGACTCGCCCTGTGCACTTAGCTGCAGGGGTCCGCGCACTCAGTTGTGGACTTCTAGGCCTTTACGCACTCAACTGCAGAGCCTCTACCTATGCTACAACACAAGCTTAGACTTCTATTTCAGAACTATCTCTCATACATGTTGATTCCTTTTCTCCCATTCTACCTACTTAGAGCTTAGCTCTTCTTATACAATCCCATGGTCCGTAGACCATGGGTAGTTCTTTTACAGCCGACATTACATTTCCAAAATAAGGGTGGAAAACCTTATGACTCTTTAACACTTGCGCACTCTATGACCACAAAATGTGAAGTATTTACACTTGGATTACAAAATTTGACCAAAATATGCGCTTTTAGCCCCAAAACTACCCTTGGGGGATCCCGCGCCCAACAAGCCCCTAACACAAACATCATGAATTACCCTCGAGTCACTCTGTAGGCACGGAGATCTTAGCACAAAGACCTCCCAGCTCTGTTTGGATGACCACAACCTTGGCAGCACTGAGTGGCCGCCTGCTAGACTTCTTCCACTCACTGCTCGGTGACTGCCGCTAAATTTCTACCCTAAATCTTCTGTTGAGTTGCCTGCAGTGTCACAAACTTTCCTTCAATGGAAGTTGTGATCATATATTCCTCGTCTATCCATGGTTGTAGGTGTGATTTTAGGACTTCTTCTTTGTGCCAAGCGGCATCCACCTGTTCCTTAAGCACCTTTGGCTCCTGCATCCGTACAAGCCTTTGTGTAAGGGCGACCATCTGCATGGCCCCTCTGACCTCGTCATATCTTTGTTGTAGCTTGTGCTTTTACTTCCAGGCGCTCTACATTTGGTTCCCCCTGCATGGTGGTCAGGACCTCGAATGACTATTCAAAGAGTCACGTGTAGTCTACTACTGCACTATCGACCGTCACTATTGCTGTTGTAACAATGGTGGTACGTTGTTCCCTTTCTTCCAGCGAAGTTGAATGCTGAGCCCTCAACCATAATTCTGTGATCTACAGGTTTAGTTCCAGCTGAATGCTGGCCATCTTTGTTCAAGCGTCGTGCACCCCTGTGGCCAACTTACAGACGTGCACCTCAACTAATTCTTCTTCCTGAATGTCCAACTCTGGGCCATTCGGTAGGCTTCCTCCACAACCTGCATGATCTTCTTATTTTGTTCCACTGCCTCATTGCACTACAGGCCCAAATGATCGATGTAGATGTGCTTCTCACTCATCACCTATAGAGTGTGACTCTCCCAGGCCCTAAGTTCCATGGTGGCACCATCTTGCAATAGGTGGAGCACCTTTCAAGGGAGCATGACCATATTCAATCCCACCCCTTTTAGGCTGCTGAGCGTGGGCCTTTCGGCCTCATTTTCTGTAGTAAGTGCCCCATTTGGTAGCACTATTGCATTGGTCACCTTTGTGCGCAACATCTCCACAACAGCTGAAGTGTCGATCACGAGGTTGGTGGACACTATGCTAGCCTATGGAGTGCGAGCCTGCAACTCCTTCAGTTTTGTCTGAAGAGCCCCGAATACCAATTTTTGTTTCTCTTCGAACTGTTGGAGGGCCTTTGCAGTCACATCCCTCACCGTTTCTCAAATATCGTGCAAATCCCCCTCAGTGAGGGTGATTGGGTCGAAGGATGTCTTTGACACCTTGGTTTTCTTTCATGGAATTACCTTCTCTTGCGAGTGCTAACACTTGATTTGGGTGGATGTCATCTACAAGTCCGCGCCACCTTGTTCTGTTGGCTCCTCTGTTTTTGCTTCAATCTCAGGCAAAGGTGACTTCTGTCCTTCACACTCTTCTCCACCTGTCCTCTATTATTCGGCCAATTTCGCAACGTCGCATGCTGCCTAGTCCTTAGCTTTCACTTCCTCTTTCCTAGGCTTCTCAGCTAGTTGCACCATTTGGATTTTTGTTTCTTCATTCTTACGTTGTGTAGCAGACATGTCTATTTCCACCGTAGAGCCTGTTGCAGCATGCCACTCTGGTGGCGAAGACTTGAGGACTGCAAAGATAACGTCATCAATCACCAGATATGGTTATTTATGTCATGTATTTGTAGGGTCCTTCAGCGCCCTGATAAAGACATGGTGGAAATCTACTTTGAATTCTGCAAAGTTCTGCGAACTAGCTTATACTATGGGCGATAACCGCAGCTTGCGATTGATCTCCATCTGGATACTCATCTCCATCAAGATCCAAAATATCTTGATTTCTTTTATGCATTACGCATCCTTGGTCACCCATAGTGAAGCATACTCCATTGCCTCTGGAAGGTCTAGCATGACCAAAAGGAACTAGCAGTCTCTTGGCAGCTCCCATGCCACCAGCACAATTGACAGCAAGAGCCACGTGTAGTGGAACATCTTGCCCTGCTCCTGTGCCTCGCGACAATTCGTAAGGAACCCACTACATAGATAATTCGCATAGTTGAACTGGACTCCCTCAACGCATTGGGTTTCTAATGCAATCGCAGGCACGGGCACCTCATCCATGTGGCACTTCCGCATCACCTTCCCTGCTAATATTTGTGTTGCTACCTTGACTACAAAGTTGTTAATGCTAGAGATGGCATATCCCCACTTCTTCTTCTCCAACTTGAATTTCTTCTTCATATCTTCCGCGAGGGCCATCTCACCACCTTTTCCTTTTGATATATTGGTTGGATCCTCCCTTGAGTAAGGCAGCCGTGTGATCTGATGGATCAAGAGGTCTATGATGGGAATGGGCTCCTCCAGCCATAAACACCCATCATGCACCAAGTAGAGAAGCTTCCTAATCACGAAGGCAGTGACTGGGACGCGATGGTAATGTGGTAGCCAGAGTATGTTGAGCAACCTGTCTTTCTCTACACCCTTAAGCCATGTTCATGGCTCTAATTTGATCATTCCAGAAGTGCTAATCCATTGATGCATTTGTTGCTCAATCACTAAATGTGGGAATTTCTCGTGCTTTGTGAGGTCCCAATCTTTTAACTTTACTACAAGAACCCACTTGAAGTGCAGCCCCTAAAAAATAATGTCATCTGGGAGAAATGGAATTTACAAGGAGCTCTTGTTCTCGTCTCTATCCTTTGGCACCTTGTATTTTCTCTTGCGCGGAGGAACATATTCTGGTAACCCGGTAATAGGGTCCGCACCCTGGGTTTCAACTTCCATTTCCAAATCCTCCTCATCTGCCAGGATTTCTTCAAATTATTCCTCATCTACTTCCATATTAATGGCCTTCCCCTTTTCTTGCAAAATGAGCTTTGTCCTTTGTGGGTTTCTTGGTGAGACGTGCACCGGTATCATAGTCTGCTTATCCTTCTTTGGTCTCGGTGTTCTGGGTGATTGAGGGACTTCGACTATCACTCTGACACTCTCTAGGGCAACTTCTACTACCTCAATTTTCTACGTAGCTTCCACGGATTTCAACATCAGTCTATTTAGGAGGTCTTGTGTCTCCTTTGACAATCTCTCAAATGCTGAACATGCTCTCAAAGCCTCAAAATTCGCACAGTCCATACACACCTAATAGCACAACAACTGAATTTTCAAAATTCCAAGTGTTTTTCACTGGACAACAACCTATGATTTATAGGGCTATTTGAATTCAAATCTAACCATTCCCCCCACATTCGGCCCATTAATGCTAGATTGGCGGTAGATTTTCAAGAATCCAATACATAAATTTCACCTTAAATTCCTATCGCCCTCTCCATTTGGCCATAATTTGACCATCAAATTGTGAATAGTGACTTTAATGGTCACTTTCCGGTGGACCTGCACATTATTTCCACGAGTAGCGCAACTACCTTCGTGCTATCACAGACCCTGTGACACTTCCTTGCTTCGCGCAATCCTAAAATCACGTAGCTCTCCAACCCAGGCAGTGTAGTTTATAGTCTCGTGCCTCCTTTCAGCTGCCTGGAATACTAAGACTGTGCTACTTTCATTTAGTCACATGGTTAGACCACCAGTATATGGCTTCAAGTGACTGTCATTCACCTTTCGTAGGAAGGGTTCTCCATTCAAATTAACCAACTAGACCGCGCCACCATCGGTAATCTCCTTAATAAAATAGGGCCCCAGCCAATGCATTCTAAATTTCCCTGGAAATTTATCAAACTTACTATCATACAACAACACCACATCATTCCCCTTAAAGGTGCACAACTTAATATGTTGGTCATGCCATGCTTTTTCACGCTGCTTTTGGACCTGTTGATGAAATCCAACCAAAAATCTCTCTTCTTCAAGCTCATCCAACTATGCAAGCCTCTCTTCCAGGGCTCCATGATATGTCATACCTATGAGCGTTGCTATGCATAGACTAGGCACAATGTATTCTATAAGCATTACGGCTTCAACACCGTATACCAACCTAAAGGGTGTATGTCCCGTTAACTTCTTGTATGCCATCTGATAGACACAACACTGTAGGTATGCATAGGTCCCAATCACTTCACTGAGAATTGTAAACCTTGGTCAGTGCGTTTTCAAGCACATTTTTGAACGCCTCCACTATCTCGTTAGCCTATGGGTGATAAGGTGTGCTTATTTGGTGATACACCTTAAATTCCTCTGTTAGTGTGTTAATCGTATCATTCAGGAAGTGTGTATGACGATCACTCATCAAGATCCTTGGACATCCAAATTGCATCAGTACATGCTCAAATAGAAACTTCGTAGTCGTCACGCTCGTGAAATCCTTCACGGGTTGTACTTCTACCCAATAATTCAAATACTCTGTCAAAGTGATAATGTACCTCACTCCTATCTTTCCTTATGGCAGAATGGGTCCTACAAAATCTATTTCCCTTTTATCGAAGGGTTGCAACATCATTTTTGGATTCAAAGGCATTTCATCCCTCCGCAATGGTCTGCCTGTTCTTTGACATACATCACATGCCTTGCAATATGATTTTGAATCTTGATGAAGGGTTGGCCACCACAACCCAGCACACAGAATCTTTTGTGCATTTTCTCTTCCTGCATAATGTCCTCCTGCAATGCCCCCATGAGCATCTTCAAGGATGCTACTTCATTTAGATTCAGGTACATACCATCACAATATCTCATTACTCCCCATTTTGTGGAGATGCCCAGCAATGATAAAGAAATCTACTGTGTGCACCACTAATTCCTTCTTTTGTTGGACAGAGTATCCTTCTGATGCAGTTCCTATTGTTAGGAAGTGTATTATAGCCTCAAAATCACCATCCCTGATGCCACAACAAAGAGATGCACATCAAGAAATCCTTCTTCCAAGTTAGTAGGTTCCTCCCCTGTTTCGATGCACGACAGATGATCTGGTCCTATGTTCAATCGTCCAGGCTTCACAACAACATCAAAATCGTACTCTTGGAAAAATAAGAGCCATCTGTATATTCCCCCCCCAACATAGGCTTATTGACCAGGTACTTCAGCGTGGATTGATCCGCATGCATCTTAAAGTGGCCTCCTAGCAAGTAGTGTCGGTACTTCTGGAGCGCATACACCATGGCTAGCCCCTCGCGTTCAGTGGTAGAATAGTTCTTCTCTACTTTGGCCAACTATGCACGTAGATCATTCTTTCCATCTTACTTGTCTATGAGTCACATCTTAGGCTTCCCAAATCATGCTCACATCATCCTCCTACATTCAGGCTAATCATCAAAGATTCCCTTGTGCGTACCCCACCATCTTGCAGGTGTAGCGCGCAATGCCCAGTCCAAGGCTTGGAAGCACTGCTTTTCCAGAACCTCCCTTTCAAATGCATCCAAAAATATATCTACCTCATTCATGCCATCATAAATAGGTAGATTTATTTCCTCTGACGACACACAATGCAGTGACCAAGTCATCATGTTGCAATTCAGCATAGTTACTTCATGTAACCGATTTTGCGAGCGTTCTATTTCTTCATCGGAGTTCGAAGTGTAGGAACTCTCATGATCCCATGTAATCTATCCATCCATGGTGGGATTCACCCAAACTTGGTCTCATACTGTTATCTTATAGATGCAGTCTAGATCATCATCACTCTCATAATTGCAGATTGGTTCTGTATAGCACGATCCTTCAGCAGGATACAAGGGTATTATTACGTGCAGTTATTTCTTCTCAAAGGTCATCTTTCACTTATTTAGATTGATTACCTAGATCATATCAGTAGCCCAGTTAATTCCTAGGAGCACAGGGTAAGGATTGTTTTCATCTACTATCTTTATTACTTCAAAATCTGCCAGCGCGCTCGCCCCCTCAATATCCATGGTCACCCCCTACAATCGCCCCATAGATATGATTTTCTATTGATTCACCATCCTTAGCTGAATCAGAGACCATTGCAGTGCAGGTCTCCCCATTCTCTCCCAAGTCTACTTTTCGAGGACATTCGCATCTGACCCCAGGTCCAAAATGACCTAATCCATTTCATACTCTCCTATTTGTGCGGTCAATCTCATCCCTCGTCCTGTCCTTGTTTTGTGCTTGCCAATATTTCGTACCACATGTGGCTCACTTGGTGTGGTTCCAACGCATATATTGATGAGTTCTTGTAGCCCTTTTACAGCCTTACTGTCATGTAGTAACTTCATACAGGTTTCCAAGAAAGTTGTGAGCATAGAGGGGTCCATCCCCGGCTTAGGCTTATCCTTGCTTCCTAAACTGGAGACCTCCATGAAGCTCTTCTTAGCTTCCATGAAGGTTTCCTGAGCGCGCTCCAAATCAAACTCAACCTCTTTTGTTGGGGCCTTGCAAACCCATGTACTGTCTTCCGATTGTTTCCCCTTGTCATCTCCGATCATGATTCCACATCGGAGCACTATATTTACGTTTGGATATTCCTCGCGTGACTCAGACCTCATCATCTGCAGGTTATGAGTTGGGGGAGGCAGTAGCGCCCCTTTGTCACATATCCTAGCTATCAATGTAGGACAATCTTTTGTCTCATGATAAAACAACATGCAATATTTGCATAATGGATGAATTGGATTAGTGCAATCGCGGTCATAGTGTCCTGTTCCTCCACAATTGTAGCAAATCAATTGTCCTCAACCTCTACCAGGTCCTCCTCTACCTCAGCCTCATCCATGCCCCTAAAATTTTGTCTGTGCCATCCCTACATTCTGGTCAAGGGGCTGCATTACGGCCTGAACCATGTAGGTGGGAGCTCTATCTAGCATCAATTCATAGCTCTTGCAAGTACGCTCATCATGTCTTATCGATCTACAAAAGTTGTAGAACCGCTGTTTCGGTGCTTGCACACACTTCTGTAGTAAGTGACAGTTATTCGTGGCATGTTTTCCAGCTACCTGACAGATAGAACACCATAAACCAGGGACTAATCTAGGTCCTACTTGAGCTTCTAGTCTTAAAGGAATCAGTCCTCCTCTTGTAAGGTAACTTGCAAAGACCGGGCAATGGTCTTTGTCATGACCCTAACTCTTGCATCTCAAGCACCATACCTCCTCGAGTACCTCTATTCAAACTGTCCTATCCTACTTCAGACTTTGCATCTCAAGACACAGATTTTTCAGTTACGCATGGATCTGCTGGACTCTTAGGTTAGGATCTTGCATCGAAGTCTCATGTAGTCTCATGGCAATTTCCAAGGCCTCTTCCTGAGTTGTTATCTTTTGCTGTGACAACGCACTCCTCAAGTGTGGTAGTAGAGAAGCCACAAACCATTCACGATGCTATATGTCAAATTCATTTTGGCTTCATGGATCATACGTTTCAGCCTCTAATCTAGTTCTCAAGGCATCTCACCTAGTTGCAGCACGATCTCTTTGAATCCCACAACCAACTTAACCTCAGATTTAGGCCTGCTAAATTCCCTATTTAGTGCTACCTGGATGTCTACCGCTCCAGCATTCGGGTTATCTTTAGAGTACGTAATATACTAGGTTAGCACATGATCTTGCAGAGCACTAACTAGTGTCGCTTTTTTTATATGATCATCTGTAACACCTTGAGCTTCCCATACAACCCTTACAACGAACCATAATTGGTCTGGGTCCTCATTTCCCGAGCCTTTGAACAAAGGAAACTTCACTATGTTTTCCATACTAAATCATAGTGGAGGCGGAGGTGGTACAGGTGAAGTTGGAGGCGATGAAGCTGAAGTCAGTGGTGGTGTGGATGGAGGTGGTATTCGCAGGAATCCTTGTCTTATTATCTGAATATCTCTTCATGGAGAGACCTTCGCTATTCCTTCTTCGTCTCTTCGTAGAGGTGAAATAAGGGGCTATACTCCGAACCCTTATTTCCTTCATTTTTGTAATTTTTTTTCCTTCACGTAGTCTCAAACATCAAGGTAGCTGCATAACCCGTTTTTCACACAACAACATTTTAATCCAAGTATTCAAAGATTTTACGTACTTACCTCACGGTCCTTTGAAAAAGTGTTGCTCTACCTTGCTGTATCTGATTGAGGTGTCGATGCTAATTCAGTAACAAATCCTCCTATGACATGATCGATCTAATGATCAACAGCACGGGCGATCTTATCCTCCAATGCTTCTAACCTTCGCACTAGCTCTGGGGTCCACACAATAGGACTGTCAAGTTTCCACCTTCCTTAGTTATCTACTAGCTTCACGATCCACTCATACAACTAAACTGGAAAGGAGGCGAAAATTTTTTGTGGATGTTCATATACAGGTATTGGTCCAGCCAATATTCTTTTAACATTCACGAGGTTTTGTTCTCTTGTGCCGTGAACTCATGGATCCTTTTGTCCAACCAACCTTTGATTTATTTCTTAGTTGGATTCTAGTGATACAACATCACACATCTCTTATGAAAATTATGGTCCCAACAATAGAACCATTTGTTGGCTTGAGGGGGCTTGACCTAGGTTCAGTGTTATTTAGCCAAAAAAATCCCTACACTACTAGCCCTTTCAACATCAGCCCACGGAACGCAGACTTAAGTCTCGCCCGAAGCAGTATGGGGGGATGCTAGAACCAAGTTTCCGCACCCTTGAGATGGATGTGATGTCAATTTGTTCTGACTATACCTACTTTCACACGAGTTTCTTAGCCCTCTATTCCACCCTTCAGTATCTTTGAGAAAGGGTACAATTGGTTTTCATGCAGCCCTAACCTGCGGCTCAGGGAATTTTGCACTGCTAGGGTAGCGAACTGCAATATCTCCCAAACTACTCTAAGTGTTTTACTTATCTTATTAACCAATCTTAGTTAACTTCGTGTAAATAGATGTTTTTACTTGTGTTCACTTAGTCAACACATTTACATACGTTCGCGCATCATATAAGCATTATAAGTGAAATTCATACCTAACATAACAAGATGCATAAACAGGGAATAAAGACACAAAAATTGTAGAATACTTCTCTTTATTGATAATTCCAGACGATTACAGACTCGACCAGCCCTATTGCACTTAGCTGCAAGGGTACATGCACTCAGCTACAGACTTCTAGGCCTCTGCGCACTCAGCTGTAGATCCTCTACCTATGCTACAACCCAAGCTTAGACTTCTACTTCAGAGCTATCTCATACATGTCGATTCCTTTTTTCCCATTCTAACTACTTAGATCTTAGCTCTTTTTATACAATCCCATGGTTCACAAACTATGGGTAGATTTTTTACAGCTAACATTACATTTCCAAAATAAGGGCGGACAACCCTATGACTCTTTAACACTTGCGCACTCCACGACCACAAAATGCGGAGTCTTTACACTTGGATTACAAAATTTGACCAAAATATGGGCTTTTAGCCCCAAAACTACCCTTGGCGGATCTTGCACCCAACAATAGTGCTTCGGGTGTGCATCATCCATCCAACCTACCAAAAGAACTTCGTTAAGTTGTGAAAGCTTGACTGCTCCTGAATTTCATATTTCTACTACAAAGAAGGGACCAACCCAGTGCATTTGTAACTTCCCCAAATGTTTCAGGTATTTTCTTTCATAGAGAAAATCTCAATCTCCAATAGAAAAAGACTTATTCTTTATATGTCGGTCATGCCAAAATTTTTGTCCTTGATTTTCAACAGTTTGATGGAAGTCAACTATAAACCTCCTTTCATCCAACTCCCATAGCTCTTGCAATCGTTCCCCAATAGATTCATTATCTAACATCTTAGTGGCTTGCACAATAAATAGGTTTGAAATATAAATTCATTTTATACTACAACTTCCCTTCCATGTACAAGTTGGAACATAGTATACTTGTATAGTCATTTCACAGTAGTATGATAGACCTGTTGGTACCATTCTATGACCCCTTTTTCCCTCCCAAAACATAACCATTACCTACCTCTTTTCATCATTTATCCCTCAAATGCCTTGGAAATTGATTAATTTATAGTTTTATAGTTGTTGAATTGCATTTAAATTGATTTAAGGGTTTTGTGTTAATAAATTAGGATTTTTGGGCAAAATGACTACAAGAAGTCCCAACAACCTGTAAATGGCTTATCGTTTGACATGTGGCATGACAGCCAGGCCAGAGTGAAAGGTATGGGCAAAAATTGGAATGTCCAAGCATGGACAAGCACCTATCCCACAGTGGAAACAACCCTCCTACATGCGCGGTCAACGCCTGGTCAACTATGGCATGTTGGCGACAAAGGCAGCAACAGCACACAGTCACAGTTCAATCTGATTTTTAGTTGTTTCCTTTTTTTTATGTTTGTAAGCTAGGATAGAAACATTTTGCGTTTTTGTAAAAACGGCAACAGCCGCCCATGGATGAACATCCATTTTCAAGGGATGTGAACCGTATGTAATTATAAGGCCGAACCTGGTTATATGTCCGTTTACGTTTTTTACTTGTCGCTTCATGAATAGAGCTTTGATTTAATACAATAGACTTGCATTATAATCACAGTGCGATTGTTTTAATTCGGTGATCGTGGGATAACAAGCTCGGTATACCAAGAACGCGGACGGGCCCTGCGTACATGGTATACTGTTGCCATTTTAATTGCGTTTACAATGTTATTTTAATTACATTTTACAGTCAAAGCATTTGATTGGTATTTGATACTAATATATATGCATAGGGATTGAATCAATGTTTATATTCATGAGTTTATGAATGCGCTGTTTATATGTTTATGCATGCACTTGAATAGGCCATCATTCGGATCGTGAATTATATCCTGTAAGGGATTCGATCCAGGGTTGCTTTGTAAAGCACTGTCATGGACTATATGCTTATGATTTTTACTTTGCATGATTGTAATAAATGTTCATGAATGTTGGGTACCATTGAACAGGGGTTTTATGTTTGGTGTCTCTGTAAGGGGACCGAAACCTTTAAATATAGTGATACACAGCATGTTATGAGTTGAATCTTAGCTGATAATGATACATAGTTGATGCTTAGCTAAATATTTGACTGATAGTTTAATATTAGATCAAGTCACAGCATTGTAATTAGGAAAAGTAGGCTTAGATTAGATCCTTTATGTCTATATATTTTAGGCACACGCCTCTAAGTCTACGCACCCTGGTCGATAATAAATTTAGCCCAGTCTAGCACCCTAGATAGGACACTACATTTTGGCGCCATTGCTGGGGAGGCGTACTTAAAGGATTGAAAAAAAAAAAAAATCATAAAACAAAAATACAGTTAAAAGTCATGTTCATTTATGCCTAGGTTTAGAGACAATCAGGGTAGATTCATAAGAACCCCCCACCATTCAAAAACTAACCCATCATCATCAGGAGCAGACTCTGTAAAGAATTCAACACCAGCTGAGGAAAATATCATTCAAGCATTAGAGGATAAACAAAAATCAGGGCAGAGACTTACTCTCGTCGAAAGGCAAACTTTATTCATACATAAATCACAGAAGAGGGACTCTCCTAGGTCTGCCACACAAGGAGAAAGTAGCACAGTGACTGAACACTCTCCAGAGACTGAACACTCTTACCTTAATCGCCTCTTTGAAACAAGTGACTCTGATACAGAGAAATCTACTAAGATGGCTGAGGAAGGAGATGGATCAACACCACATCAAATACAGAGAGATGAGGAAGAGTCAACTTTTCCTTTTCCCATACAAGAACCACAGGAAGATGATGAGATCAAAATGAAAAACATACCCCCATCAGTGCTACCTAACTTCTATGGTATGGCTTCAGAAGATCCGGACTCATTCTTGTTCGAGTTTGACATTGTATGTCGGACATATGGATATACTGATGATGCTCACAGGCTCAGACTTTTTCCAGCCACACTAAAGGCATCAGCTTTGAGATGGTTCATGGGGCTTGGTGAGCATACTATCACTGATTGGGATGGTATGAGAAAAGTATTTCTAAGGAAATATCAACCCTACTGTAGATCCAAAGACTCTAAAGATGACATCTTTAGAATGAGCCAACAAGAGGATGAAACCTTAGAGGAATACTTGGAATGGTTTGTCTACAACTTACAAATATCTAAACACCGAACTATGCCTCTTGAACTGACCCGCACAATATTCTTGAAAGGTATCCAAGAGGAATACATGGATGACCTCAACTTGATGGGTAAAGGTGACATTTCTGTTTTACCCTTTGAAGAAATCGTTGATCTATGCGAAAAGTATTCAAGGAGTAAAGCTAAAATGGGGAAAAGAACCTTGTCATCCAAGGTCACCAAGTCTAATTCAACAAGTGTCACAAGGGCTGAGATAGGCAACCTGTTAGAAGAATTCAAGACAGATTTGTTAAGCACAATAGGGAACCAAATTGACACTTTAAAAGCCAAAAAGAAACAAGAAGTTGAAGATCAGGTAATGGCTATTTTCTGCCCCAAGTGCGGAAGAAACATGCATTAAAGGACTGTCCACTAGATAGCATTCAAGTTTGTGCTTTCTGTACTGAACATCATGATATATTTAACTGTCCTAAAGTTAAGGTTTTGCAGAACTATAACATGGCAGCCAATGCAGAGATGGAAAACATGTATTACATGGGTGCAAAAAGACCATGGCAGCCAAGGCCAGCACCTCAAGGTATGTCCCCAAATCAAAACTTGCAATTTCCTGTGAATGATCAAATGTATGCATAGAATTCATGGAATGTACCCATGCCATGGCAGCACCAAAACAACCCACAGCAACAATGGAGACCATCTCAACAATACTCTCAATCTTATCCTACATATCCTCAATCATACCAACCATATTCACAACCATATCAGCAATATCATTAACCGTATCCATCACACCCTCAACCATATCAGCAGTATCCTCAGCAAGCTGTTTATCCACCTCAACCTACTCAACAAGCACTGCCTGCTCCTCCACCAATAAATCCACCACAGCTACAATTTCCAGCCAACTCACAACCTTCCAGACCAACACAAATTCCTGCTCAAACTGTCCCAATTCCGAATAATAGAGGAGAGAGGCCAGCCTACAATGTAGAAGAGGGAACTTCATATTCCACACTACCCTTGCAAAACATAAACTTGAGGTCTGGCAAGGTACTCCAGAAAGATTCTCCAATAACAGATAGGTGAGAAGAAAACATAGAAAACGAAAATGAAATAGAAAATCAAAAGAAATCAAACAATGATACCAGAGATAAGAAAATGCAACCATTGAATCCACCTTTTCCAGACCGATTGGTCCAAATCAAACCTCCATTGTCTATACCACAGTTTGATGTCTTAGATGAGCTTAAAAATGTCTACATAAAAATCCCTCTACTGCAAGCTATAAAAGACATTCCTATATACACTAAAGCCATCAAAGACATGTGCCTTAAGAAGCCTGCTAGGAAAAGGATTGATCCTCAAAC